>CAUYQU010025482.1:0-99740 GCA_963574635.1 Cheracebus regulus | reverse complement strand
TGCCCAGGCTGGAGTGCAGTGGCTATTCACAGGCGCGATCCCACTACTGATCAGCACGGAAGTTTTGACCTGCTCCGTTTCCGACCTGGGCCGGTTCACCCCTCCTTAGGCAACCTGGTGGTCCCCCGCTCCCGGGAGGTCGAGCTGCTTTTAAAGTACATATGTTTTGGCAGGGTGCGGTGGCCCACACCTGTAAACTCGGCACTTTGGGAGGCTGAGGCAAGCAGATCGCTTGAGGTCGGGAGTTCGAGACCAGCCTGGCAAACATGGTGAAACCCCATCTCTAGTAAAAATAAAAAAGATAACTGGGCATAGTGTCACACGCCTGTAATGTCAGCTACTTGGGAGGCTGAAGAAGGAAGATCGCTTGAACCTGGGAGGCGAGGGTTGCTGTGAGCTGAGATCACGTCACTGCCCTCCAGCCTGGGCAACAGAGTGAGACTGTCTCAAACAAACAAGTACATATATTTTATATAACGTGCCGTGAGAAAACTGATCAGATCATAGATTTTGTGTACCACTTTTATGGCAGCATTTGGACAACAGTATTTACAAAGCCTGTTTCAAGAATTGCCAAAGCAAAGACAACAATTTATTTCTTAGGCATTTTGGGTAGGTTTTCTTAGCTTATAAAATTGACACCCAGGCCAGGCGTGGTGGTTCGTGCCTGTTGTTCCAGCAGTTTAGGAGGCTGAGACAGGAGGATCGCTGGAGCCAGGAGTTCGAGATTAGCCTGGGCAAGATGATGAGACCCCCCCCCATCTCTATAAAAAAGTTAAAAATTAAAAAGAGAAAAAACAGAAAGATAAATAAAAAATAAAATTTTAACAAAAAGAAAAAAAAACTAAAAATTAGCTGGTTGTGGTGTGCATCTATAGTCACAGCTGCTTGGGAGGCTGAGGTAGGAGGATTACCTTAGCCCAGGAGTTTGAGGCTGCAGTGAGCTCAGATTGGGACACTGCACTCCAGCCTGGGCAATAGAGCAAGACACTGTCTCTAAAACAAATGAGCAAAAAATGATAACCAGAGCCCTGGGGGGGAGTTTCCTTACATTTTCATCCATAAATAGGATTGGTATCTGAACTGATTAATTGTTGGTCAGTAAGAATTGGATGCACATTCACTCTTGAAGGCATAAGACAAGTTTACAGTTACCTGCTGGTAATGTTGATTATCATTATTTTATTTTGTATGTTCTTATGAATCTCACAGTGCTTTTTTTTAGAAGTTGAATTAGTGCTGCAAGTATTCAGAATGAAACATTAATCCCATGTGGAAAATTGAATGTGGCAGTGCTTTGAATTACCAGTGAGTGCAGGACGGGTACAGTGGCCCACGTCTGGTATCCCAGCAGTTTGGGGGCCCAAGGCCGGTGGATCACCTGAGGTCAGGAGTTCGAGACCAGCCTGGCCAACCTGGTGAAACCCCGTCTCTACTGAAAATACAAAAAATTGGCTGGACATGGTGGCGTAAGCCTGTAACTCCAGCTACTCAGGAGGCTGAGGCAGAAGAATCGCCTGAACCCAGGAGGCAGAGGTTGCAGTGAGCTGAGATGGCGTCACTGCACTCTAGCCTGTGTGACAGAGCAGGACTCTGTCTCAAAAAAAAAAAAAAAAAAAAAAATTAGCACCAAGTGCAGTTTTTTTATCTGAGAATAGCTGAGGAGTTCCAGCACGGTCTGTACATGTCACACTGGTCACACTGGTCATGACGTGCAGTGGCTCAGTCTTGGCTCACTGCAGCATTGAACTTCCAGGCTCAAGCAGTCTTCCCACCTCAGCCTCCTGGAGTGGCTGGGACTACAGGTGCACACCCCCATGCCTGGTGATTTTTATTTCTGTAGAGATAGGGTCTTGCTATTTTGCCCAGGCTGGTCTTGAACTGTCCTCGAGATCCTCCCGCCTTGCCTGTTTAAAGTGCTGCCGGGATTACAGGCACTGCCTCCCTGCAGTTGAATTCTGACACTATTAGCAAACGTTGGAAGCTGAACTTCTTCCCCTGGTGAGTTTCAGGAAGTGGGAGGTGGGGTTGGAACCCCATCGAGCTCTGCTAGCAATTCTCTGTGTGAGGTGAGTCTCGGAAGCCTGATACTGACTGAGCCCTCATGGTGATCGTTGGGGTAGGTGTTGTGAGGCCCGTTTTGCTGAAGAGGAAAGTGAGACTTGAGGGCAGAAAGAAAAAGAACAACCCGTTTACAAAATCAGGACCGTTGTGGGTATGCATGTGTAGTATGCATTTTGAATATAAAACCCCTGTGAACAGAAGTGCTGAAAGATGAAATACTGGCTGGGTGCGTGTGTTGTGTACACACAGTGAGTGACATGTCATCTTCCTGCCGGCAAAATGGACTTGAAGATACTCTCCCCGATGAAGGCCCTGGGCGCTCCGATGAAGGCCCTGGGCGCACACAGCAGCATTTGGTCTTGCACTGGCTGTGTCGTCTCTCTGGACCCTGAGGCACCACACCTCTCCATGGTGGGTTTGGCTCACCCTGTGTGCAGTCACGGACCCGCCGCGCCGAGGTCACAACGCCAAGTGCAGGTGTTCTCTCAGGGGCACTGGAACCGGTGCCTGGATGAGTCAGGGCTCTCTAGAGGGACAGCACTCATAGGATAGGTGTCTGCATGAAAGGGAGCTGATTAAGGAGAATTGACTCACATAAGGTAAAGTGCCGTCATAGGCCGTCTGCAAGCTGAGGAGGAGCAAGGAAGCCGGTGGCGGATTAGTCCGAGTCCCCAAACCTCAGAAGTCGGGAGGCCGACAGCGCAGCCTTCAGTCTGTGGCTGAGGGCCTGAGAGCCCCTGGCAAACTGCTGGTGTAAGTGCAGCAGTCCAGAAGCCGAAGAGCTGGGAGTCTGATCCTCCAGGGCAGGAAGCACCCAGCACGGGGGAAAGATGAAGGCCCGGAGACTCAGCACGTCTGCTCCTCCACCTCCTCCTGCTGCCTTATTCCAGCCACGCTGGCAGCTGATCAGATGGTGCCCACCCAGATTGAGGGCGGCGCTGCTCCCCTTTGGCAGCACCCTCACAGACACATCTGGAGCAGTGCTTTGCATCCTTCAATCCACTCAGTGTTAACTGTCGCAGGGCCCTGTGGTATTTCCACGTCCTGCCGGGTGGCTTCAGCCTTCATCTGCATCTGCCATGAGGGTGATAGAGAAGTCGCTGGTGAGCCGTGTCCGAGAAGAAAGAGTCCTTGTTTTTATTTATTTACTTATTTGAGACAAAGTCTCTCTCTGTTGCCCAGGCCAGAGTGCAGTGGCATGATCTCAGCTCATTGCAACCTCCGCCTCCCGGGTTAAAGCGATTCTCCTGCCTCAGCCTCCCTAGTAGCTGGGATTACAGGCGCGCACCACCACACCAGGCTAATTTTTGTATTTTTAGTAGAGACGGGGTTTCTCCATGTTGGCCAGGCTGGTCTTGAACTCCTGACCTCGGGTGATCCTCCTGCCTCGGCCTCTCAAAGTGCTGGGATCACAGGCATGAGCCACCGCGCCCAGCCAAGTCCTTGTGTTTAGAAAGAAAGAACTATGACATTTCTCAGCCTTTGATTCCAGGAAAATCTTTGTTTCCACTTGATTTTTTCCTTGGACTCTGAATGTTTTGGGGGGTTTTGTGTGTGCGTGTTCCCATTGAGTTATTCAATGTGGTGTTCAGTAGAAATGATCATTATATGCAGGCAGAGAATTACCCGTCTTCCTGGCTGTCCCTGACATTTCGCCACCTGCCTCTACCTGCAGATTTCCCGTGGCCTTCCGCAGCGTGGACCACACCCAAGTCTGCCGCGTTCCTTCGGAGCACGCAAGAGCATGGTCCTGTGGGAAGGGACCGGGCCAGGGGACGTGGGCGGCTCAGACAGGGACGTGGGCGGCTCAGACGCGTCCGTCCCATTCCCGAGGCCTCGATGTCCCCATGTGTTTGGTGGCCGCTTGAACAGAATGAGACGAGTGGGTCTTGCCACCTTGGCATCCCAAAATTCAGTTTAGAAAGATGCACCTGAAAAAGTGGGACTTCCCAAACAAACTGTCTGACCAAAAAGCCATCAAGAGATGTTAGCCTGGGGCCTGAGACATGCCAGGCAGGACTTGTAGACGTGTGTCACCGCAGTTTGCAGGCCGGTGTCAGCCCGGGCTCCCTGTTCCTGCCTGCGCTCCTCTCCCGTCCCAGGCAGGCAGCACCATCCCCTGCTTGTTGTCATGGAGACGGCAGCCATCTCGGGAGCAGTGCAGCGGCACACTTCCAGCAACAGGTGACTCCGAACAGCAGCAGCAGCAAACAGCCTGGGCTTGCTGGTTAAGGGCAGGCTTTACTGAGAGTAAATAAGTGACTTTTTAGTTTTTATTTATTTTTAATTTTTAAAAAATTAAAAAATTTTTTTTTTAAGATGGGGTTTCACCATGTCGGCCAGGCTGGTCTTGAACTCCTGACCTCAGGTGATCCACCCACCTTGGCCTCCCAAAGTGCTAGGATTACAGGCATGAGCCACTGCGCCCAGCTGACTTCTTTTTTTAAAGACAGGATCTCGCTCAGTTGCCCAGGCTGGAATGCAATGGCGCGATCTCTGCTCACTGCAACCTCTGCCTCCCAGGTTCAAGCAGTTCTCATACGTCAGCCTCCCAAGTAGCTGGGATTACAGGCGTAAGCCACAACACCCAGCTTTTTAAAAAATTATTATTTTTCGTAGACACAGGATTTCACCATGTTGGCCAGACCAGTGTCAAACTCCTGACCTCAAATGATCCTTCTGCCTTGGCCTCCCAAACTGCTGGGATTACAGGTGTGAGACACTGTGCCCAGCCAATTTTTTTTTTTTTTAAATAGATGGGGTTTCACCATGTGGGTCAGGCTGGTCTCGAACCATTGACCTCATGATCTGCCCGCTTTGGCCTCCCAAAGTGCTGGGATTACAGGTGTGAGCCACTGTGCCCAGCCAATTTATTTTTTTTACTTTTTTTTTTTATAGATGGGGTTTCACCATGTGGGTCAGGCTGGTCTCAAACTGTTGACCTCATGATCTGCCCACCTTGGCCTCTCAAAGTGCTAGGATTACAGGCATGAGTCACCACGCCCAGCCTAATGTTTGTATGAGGTCTTGCCGTGTTGGCCAGGCTGGTCTCGAACTTTTGGCCTCCCAAGGTGCTGGGATTATAGGTTTGAGCTACAGGACCCAGCCACTTTGTGACTTTTTAATTCTTGTTTGTCAACTATCACTCTCACCTTCTCAGTATGGGTCAGACTTTGAAAATTGACAGCCTACAGGTTGTGTTTGGCTCTCACCGCCTGTGCGGTGAGCTCTTTGCTTGCTTCATTTGAATAAGTTGCCCGCATTTAAAAGTGGGAGATTTGGCCGAGTATGGTGGCGCGCCCCTGTAGTCCCAGCTACTCGGGAGGCTGAGGCAGGAGAATCACTTGAGCCTGGGAGGCAGAGTTTGCAGTGAGTCGAGATCGTGCTGTTGCACTCCAGCCTGGGCAACAGAATGAGACTCCATCTCAAAAAAAAAGAAAAAAAAGTGGAAGTTTTCACAAAACCTCTGGTTTCTAGCACTGTTTAAAATTGGAAACTCTGGGGCCAGGTGCTGTGAGTCCTGCCTGGAATCCCAGCACTTTGGAAGGCCGAGGTGGGTGGATCA
This sequence comes from Cheracebus regulus, assembly GCA_963574635.1. NCBI lineage: Eukaryota > Metazoa > Chordata > Mammalia > Primates > Pitheciidae > Cheracebus > Cheracebus regulus. The sequence continues at coordinate 94,111 of CAUYQU010025482.1, read as the reverse complement.
CTTGAGGTAAGGGGTTTGACCCAGCCTGGCCAACATGATGAAACCCCATCTCCATTAAAAATACAAACTTAACCAGGTGTGATGGTGCACATGTAATGCCAGCTACTGGGGAGGCTGAGGCAGGAGAATCGCTGAACAGGGAGGTGGAGGCTATAGTGAGCTGAGATGGTGCCATGGCACTCCAGCCTGAGCGACAGAACAAGACTGTCTCCAGAAAAAAAAAAAAAAAAGGGTGGGAAACTGGCCACTCTGGGCTATATCCTAAGCTCCTCCCACATTTTGGGCCCTGTAGCATGTGAGTTCCTTATCTCACCATCCCCACACTAAATTAGGTGTTCCCATTTTACAGGTGAGTAAACAGTGTAAGAAAGAGTAAGGGACTTAGAGCCCCACAGTGGGTGGAACCAACTTGGCTCCCGATCCCATGGGTGTCCTCCTAGTCCCCGCCCATGATCCCTCACACCCTCAACCTCTCTCCTTCACCTTCTTGTTCTGGGAGAATGTCACCTTTCGTACCCAGGAGATTGTCTTTTATGGAGTGACTAAGTGGCAACAGGGATGCCTGTGCTGTTGAAAGAGGCATTTATCACAGACGCGTACTGAGGGAGAAGGAGCTCGCCACACCGCGCAGGGGGAACATGGGACAGGCCGAGGCCACAGCCTTTATTTAGTTGCCAGCCAAGGTGGGGCAGGGCACACCTCGAGACTGGCTAGCTCATTCCAAGGGGCTTCAGGCTGCCGGGGTGGTTGTTGGTCGCCTGGTACCTGTGGTTCTTGTCCCCTCCAAAATTCAAGCGTTACCCACGTGATAGTATTAAGAGGTGTGGCCATGAAGAGGATGGCTTCGGGCTGGGGCAGTGGCTCACACGTGTAATCCCAGTGCTTTGGGAGGCTGAGGCAGGAGGGTCCCTTGAGGCCAGGAGGTCAAGGCTGCAGGGAGCTATGATGGCAGTGCTGCACTCCAGCCTGGGAGACAGAGCAAAACACTACCTGAAGAAAAGAGAGATGCGATTAGGCCACGAGGGCTCCTCGTGAGTGGGATCTGGGGCCTCGTGCGAGGGCATCACTCAGGGCAGGGGTGGGCTGGCTTGTCCACTTGCTCTTTTGCCGTGTGAGGATGCAGGAGGAAGGCCCTCACCAGACGCCAGTGCGCAGCCTTGATCTTGGACCTCTCAGCCTCCAGAACTATGAGAAAATGAACCTCTGTTCTCTGTACGTCACACAGGCTGGGGTCTTCTCTTGCAGCTACATAGACGGTCTGAGGTGCAGGCTGCCGCTTCCCCACTGCATGGAAAGTGCAGTCAGTACCGTATCTGCAGGCCACTTCCCTGCTCTCAGGGCTGGCCAGTGGTACCAGACGCCACGATCCTGGGCCTCAGCTCCCCCGGCCTCTCGGAACCGCACTGCAGTGGACGCGATGAGTTCCCCTATGCTGGCCGGCTCTTCCCTCTCCAGGTGTTTTCTTCTCCCAAGTAGTTATGACGGAAGGCTGCAGCTCCGGCCTTGAACCTTGTTTCCGTGCTGTCTGCCTTCCCTTGGTGAGCTCATGTCGCCTCAGCGCTTTAAAATGACACATGTTGCTTCAGAATGCTGCTCATTAAAAAATAAATAAATAAATAAAAATAAATAAAATGACACATGTAAGTCACACACAAGACCATATAGGGCCAGGCGCGTGGCTCACACCTGTAATCTCCACACTTTGGGAGGCCGAGGTGAGAGGATCACATGAGGCCCGGAGTCCATGACCAGCCTGGGAAACATAGTGAGACCCCATCTCTACGAAAAATTTAAAATTAACCAGGCATGGTGGCATGTGCCTGGCGTCCATGCTATGGGGGAGGCTGAGGCGGGAGAATTGCCTGGGCCCAGGAGTTCAAGACCAGCCTGGGCAACATAGACCTCATCGCTACAAAAAAAATTTTTTTTAATTATCTGGACATGGTGGAACATGCCTGTAGTCCCAGCTACTCAGGAGACCAAGGAGAGAGCATTGCTGGAGCTCAGGAATTTAAGGCTGCAGTGAGCTGAGATTGTGCCACTGCACGCCAGCCTGAGTGACAGAGCGAGACCCTGTCTTTATAAGTAAAACAAAACAAAAGGCCATATATGATTCCATTCTTATGAAATTTCTGGAACAGGAAAATCCATAGACACAGGAAATGGATTAGTGGCTCTGGGGGCTGAGGAGGGGATGAAGAGTGAATGTTGATGGGGTCAGGTTTCTTTTTAGGATGATAGAAACGTTCTGAGATTAGGTAGAGGTGATGTTTGCACAGCTGCGTAAATGTATTAAATGCCACCGAACTGTGCATATTAAAGGGGGGATGTTACACTGTGTGGACTCCATCTCAATCTTTAAAAAACAGGATGTAATCCCAACACTTTGGGAGTCCGAGGCGGGCAATCACAAGGTCAGGAGAGCGAGACCATCCTGGCCAACATGGTGAAACCCCATCTCTACTAAAAATACAAAAATTAGCTGGGCATGGTGGCACACGCCTGTAGTCCCAGCTATTCAGGAGGCTGAGGCAGGAGAATTGCTCAAACCCGGGACGCGGAGGCTGCAGTGAGCCGAGATCATGCCACTGCACTCTAGCCTGGCGACAAAGCAAGACTCTGTCTCAGGAAAGAAAAAAAAAAATCTTGGCTGGGCACGTTGGCACCAGTAACCCCAGCACTTTGGGAGGCCGAGGTGGGAGGATCACTTGAGCCCAGCAGTTGGAGGCTGCAGTGAGCTGTGATTGCACCACTGCACTCCAGCCTGGGTGACAGAACAAGACCCTTTCTCTTAAAACAACAACAACAAAAACCTCTTAAGTAGTTCATCAGGGAAGTCCCAACAGGTTCTCTGCAAGAATTTAAAAGGGCTGCTTCCTGTCTTATGAGTTTATTGCATAGTTCACGGCCACTTGCTCCACATCAAGACCCTGTCTTAACTGTCCGATATCATCTGCATTGTAGCCCCTGAGTGGTTTCTCTCTGGGATGTAGGAATCTGAGCTCTGGCCCTTTTTGGAAGAATAGACTTTTGGCTTTGGTCCAGTAGGTGTGTTCACATGATCGCTGGTCTCAGCCACCACACGTATCTCGGAATCAGACTCTGCAGATGGCTCTGAAGCTCGTTATGTGGTAGTTGCTAGAAAAGGCTAGAAAGAACAAGACATGGCTGTTGCGTCCCACCTGTTTTTTTTTTTTTTTTTGAGACAGGGTCTCATTCTGTTGCCCAGGCTGGAGTGCAGTCATGCAATTAAAGCTCACTGCAGCCTCACACTCCAGGGCTTAAGTGATCCTCCCCACTCCACCTCCCAAGTAACTGGGACTACAGGTGCACACCACCATGTCCAGCCAGTTTTTGTAGTTTGTAGAGACAGGGTCTCACAGTGTTGCCCAGGCTGGTCTTGAACTGTTCTCCTGGGCTCTAACTATCTTCCCGCCTCGGCCTCCCAAAGTGCTGGGATTAACAGGCCTGAGCCACCACACCCGGCCTGGTTTTTAGTATATTAACAGAATTGTGTGACCATTACCTCTAATTCCAGAACGTTCTCATCAGCCCAAAAGGAAACTCCATCTCCATTAGCTGTTACTTTGACCCCCTCCCTCAGGGCCCAGCACCCACAAATCCCTTTCCTGCATCTGTGGATCGGCCTCTCCTGGACCTTCTATAGAAATGGAATCGCACTTCGTGTGGCCTTTTGTGTCTGGTTTCTCTCACGGAATGTGATGTCCTCAAGGTTCATCCATGCAGCATTTGCTGGAGTGTCATTTTTTTTTTTTTGGTGGCAAATTATATATAATATAAAATGTTCCATTTAACTTCAGCGGATGCTTTTTGATCCACCCATGACAGCAGGGATTCTCAACCCAGGGTCTGGGAAACCCAGGGTAACTTCAGACAAATCTCTCTCTGTCATTTTCAGGGGATCAGGGCAGGGCAGGAGGCCACAGCTTTCATCTTACTCTAAATTGTGAGAAGGCAAAGGGGGATCAGCATGACCTCCCACTATGGGAACCCAGGGAGGGCTCTGGGCCTCTCCCGGTCACCCCTGAGAGCTGGCAGAAGTAGCAATGTCAGCTGCCGACTGTCTGCTTTCCGTCTGCAGAGCCAGGCTCTTATCCCCAGTCCCCAGCCTGTCATTCCCAGATCTGAGTTTCTCCACTGCAGCAGTTTTTAAGCGACGGTGTCTCACTGTGTTGCCCAGCCTGGTCTCCAACTCCTGGGCTCAAGTGATCCTCCCAAAGGGCTGGGACTACAGTTGTGAGCCACTGCACTGGCCGACAGCAGTGCTTTTGACATTTGGGGCTGGATTGTTCTCTGAGGTGGAGTCATTCTGGCCACTGCAGGGTGCTGAGCAGCGTCTCTGGCCTCCACCCACTCTATGCCAGGAGCTCCCCCAAGTGGTGACAACCGCAGATGTCCCCAGACATCACCCAGTGTCTCCTGGGGGCAAAATTGGCCCCCTTTGAGAATCACTGCCCTGGACTGCCTGGGTTTTGGTGTCTGTGTGAGTTATGCTGTGGAGAAGTCTTCCGATGAGCTATGTTTTTCTGGCTCAGCTCTGAAACCACGATGTGGCAGATTGTTGCCAAAATGCCCTCATCCTTCATCCCTGCTTATATCCATGCCCTTCCCCCCATGTACTTGTCACTCTTCCAGTCCAGAAGTGGGGACTGCTCCCCTGGCCCTTGCATCTGGGCTTCCTTGTGCCCTACCTTGCACAGTTGGCTGCAGTGGGATTGATGCTGTGGCTTCCCTGAGTCCAAGCTTAAGAGGCCTCGCCTGCATCTGCTCCATCTTGTGGGACCCTGCCTGGTGAAGGACCCGAGGCTGGCCTGCTGGAGGAGGAGATACAAGGAGAAGAGCCACAGTGCCTCATCCAACAGGCAGCTGTCCTCCAGGGGGCAGGGAAGCCCAGCCGTGGTCAGGAGGGCCACCTAGCTGAGCCCCATCCTCACCAGGATTGCTGCCCAGCTGAACTCTGCCTCAGCCAGGAGAGCCGCCCAGCTGAGCCCCGCCTGGCTGGGAGAGCCACCCAGCTGAGCCCTGCATCAGCCAGGAGAGCTGCCCAGCTGAGCCCCGCCTGCAGAATCAGAAGTGAAATAAATGATTGTTGCTTTGAGCCAGAGGTCAGTGGACCTTTTCTGTAAAGGGCCACATAGTAAATATCTTCGGTTTTGTAGGCTACAGCATGTCTGTCACATTAGTGAACCCTGCCGTTGTATTGCAAGATGAGCCGTGGACAATGCATCATCCAATGGGCTTGACTGTGTGCCAATAAAACTTTATTTTTGGACACTGAAATGTGAATTTCATATAATTTTTCACATGCCATGAAGTGTTATCACCCTTTTAACTTTTTCCAGTCACTTAAAAGTGTAAAAACCATTCTTAGCTTGGGACTGTACAAAAGCAAGCAGGCTGGATTTGGCCACACATTGCCTACCCCATCTTAAAAACCCTTCTGTCACTCCCTTTCTCCCTTAAATTCTGGGTTCTGCAAGGCCAAGGTCTCCCCTGAGAGCGGGTGTGAGACCCATGATGATGCCGGCTGGTCCATTAGAGACAAAACCCATGCTCCACTTCCTCGTGTAATCGTGCTTAGTGGAATGGAACAGCAGTGTGTGCACACATGTGTATGTGTGTGTGTGTAGCACATGCATGTGTTGGTCACAAGTGATGACGTGAGATGAGGCAGACCAAGTGTTCCCTTCCTGAGTCACAGTCACTGTGTTGGCCACAGTCACCAGACATATATTACCCTCGGCTGTTCCCAGGCCCTGTTTTAGGTGTTTGCAAAGCCATACGCCACTGGGAACTGGCTTGGACTGCACTTTCCTGCAGGTGACATGATGGCTGCTGCATGTCTTCTGTCCCCCATCCACCTCCTTCTGTGGTTGTGGCCCCTGTATGTCTTGTGTCCTTAATGGGCCTTCCCTCTGACTGCTCCCCTCTCTAACCATCACCCCCTGTCTTGGTCGGCTGGAGCTGCCCTAACGATACCACAGACTGGGGCTTAAACCAAGTTTATTTTCTCCTCGTTCTGGAAGCCAGAAGTGTGAGCACAAGGTGCCAGCAGGGTGTGGTTTCTGGTGAGGCCTCTCTCCTTGGCTTGGAGGCCACCTCCTCACAGTGTCTTCCTGTGGCCTTTTCTCTGTGCATGTGCGCCCCTAGTGTCTCTTTCCCTTCTGTTTTTAAGAGACTGCCTTGCCACCCAGGCTGAAGTACAGTGGTGAGATCACAGCTGACTGCAGCCTCCGTCTCCTGGGCTTTATTGAGCCTCTCACCTCAGCATCCCAAGTATCCACTGGCACACAGTGTCTTCTTTTTTTGTTGTTTTTGTTTTGTAGGGATGGGGTCTCTGTATGTTGCCCAGGCTGGTCTTGAACTCCTGGCCTCAAGTGATCCTCCTGCCTCGGCCTCCCAAACTGCTAGGATCAGAGGTGTGAGCCACTACACCCAGCCTCTTCTTTTTCTTTCTTTCTTTTTTTTTTTTTTTTTTGAGATGGAGTTTCGCTCTGTTACCCAGGCTGGAGTGCAATGGTGCGATCTCAACTCACTGCAACCTCTGCCTCCCCGGTTAAAGCGATTCTCCTGCCTCAGCCTCCTGAACAGCTGGGATTACAAGCATGCACCACCATCCCTAGCTAATTTTGTTTGTTTTTTTAAATGTGTATTTTATTCTTATTTTTTTGAGAAAAGAGTCTCACTCCGTTGCCCAGGCTGGAGTGCAGTGATGCAATCTTGGCTCACCACAACCTCTGCCTCCCAAGTTCAAGCAGTTGTCTGCCTCAGCCTCCTGAGTAGCTGGGATTACAGGTGCCTGCCACCAGGCCCAGCTAATTTTTGTAATTTTAGTAGAGACAGGGTTTCTCCATGTTGGTCAGTCTGGTCTCAAACTCCTGACCTCAGGTGATCCACCCGCCTCAGCCTCCCAAAGTGCCGGGATTATAGGCGTGAGCCACCGCGCCCAGCCTTTTTTCTTACAAGGACCCCAGTTCTGTTCAGATTGGTCCCCACCCTGATGATGTCATATAACCTTCATTCCCTCCCTGAAGGCCTCATCTCCAAATACAGTCACATAGGGGTTAGGGCTTCAACATAAGAATTGGGGGTGAGGAGACGTCATTCAGTCCATCGCATCGCCATGGCATCCGAAACAGGTCGAAGCTTGTTGTGAGATGCCTGGGTGGCTGCTCATGGCTGAGGATAAACCCAGGTTCTGCCTTGCACTGGAAACCCCTCAGCCACCTCCCGCCACCCCTCACCCCCATAGCCTCTGTCCCTCAGCACCCAGGATAGTCACCCCAGCGGCTCTCCCCATTTCTGCCTCGCTCTTCTCAGCTCAGTGCACTCCTTTGAGTCCTCCCACTTTGAAATCCCAGGCACCCTTCCTGGTGGTCCCTGGGCCTTTTCCAGCCTCCGGGGGAGCCTCCTAGGTCTTCAGAGCAGTCCACACACCCTCCCTTTCCCACAGGGTGCCTGGGTCTCCCTGCCTCTCCCCCGCGTCTCTGCTGTCTGTGCAGGAGAGGCACTCCATGCCCACCATCAGATGATGACAGAGTGGCAGGATAGGGCGGTGACCTCTGGTGAGGTCAAGGGTATCTCGGCTGACGTCACCCTGACCCTGTAGGCCTCACAGCTCCACAGTCTGCTCACAGCTGCGATGTTCACAGGAGGTAACACCGAAACCAGTGGGGGTTGCCCTGCAGGCCAGGAAGGATGCCCAAGACCTGCCCTCAGCTGGCCGACGTATCTGCATGTCAGTCCCGCGTCCGTCCTCCCTGTGTGCTGGCTCAGTGGATTCCAAACTGTAGTGTGCCTGAGCGTCGCTGTTGAGGGTTGTCTACAAGAAGAGTGTGTCCTTTTCCATTCACTGTCTTCAGGGTTCTGACTCTAGCCTGATACCAAGTCAGAGGCCAGCCCACGTCGTCCTGGGGATCCTTCTAGAGTAGGGCTGGCCCAGGCAGGAAGCAGCCTTCGGCTCTGTCCACCTGCGCGAGGCTATGCCCTGGGATCGAGCTTGTCCTAGACCATCGGTTCTTAACTAGGCAACCTTTGGGAACATTTGTTATTGTCACGACTTGGGGGAGCTCCTGGCATGGGGTGGGTGGAGACTGGGGACGCTGCTCAGCACCCTGCAGGGCCCCGAACGGCCCCATCCCAGTTGTCCCAAATGTCAGCAGTGCCTGAGTTGGAAAACTCTGCCCTATGCTGAATGGGCTGGTCTCCGTCATGAAACCAGTTCACCAACCAGCTGCCTCCACTGTCCTCTTGGGTGGGGCGTCCACCAGGTGGTGACAAAGCTGTGTGCGGAGGCACCGTGGGAGCAGGTGGGGAAAGCCTGGAAGGACTCCACTCAGCCTTCTACCCGAGGCACACCTGCCCCCACAGCCCTCTGCTGGTGCTGCTCAGCTTGCCTGGGCCTCCGGGTGGGAGGGGCAACGTCTCAGGACCCAGGGAAGCCACAGAAGAATGGAGCTTCCTCCCCAGAGAGCTACTCACGATTTACTATCTAGTACTGAGTGCTTTGTTCTTAAGAGATGGGATCTCACTCTGTGGCCCAGGCTGGAGTGCAGTGGCGTGATCACAGCTCACTGCAGCCTCAACCTGCCTCAGCTTCCCAAGTAGTTGAGACTACAGGCATGCGCCACTAAGCCTGGCTCATTTTTCTATTTTGTAGAGATGGGGTCTCGCTATGTTGCCCAGGCAGGTCTCAAACTCCTGGGTTCAAGCCATCCTCCCATCTTAGCCTTCCAAAGTGCTGGGATTACAGGTGTGAACCACCACACCTGGCCATAAAAGGTTTTTTTTTTGAGATGGAGTTTCGTTCTTATTGCCCAGGCTGGAGTGCAGTGGCATGGTCTTCGCTCACTGCAACCTCCACCTCCCGGGTTCAAGCGATCCTCCTGCCTCCGAAGTAGCTGGGATTACAGGCGCCCGCGACCATGCCCGGCTACTTTTTGCATTTTTAGTAGAAATGGGATTTCTTCGTGTTGTCCAGGATGGTCTCAAACTCCTGACCTCAGGTGATCCACCTGCTTCGGCCTCCCAAAGTGCTGGGATTACAGGCCTGAGCCGCCGCGCCCGGCTGAGAAGGCTTTTTATACAAAAGAGGAGGCAGGTTGCAGTCCAAAGGGCTTTAGAGCTGCGATTGTACTTGTATTTCCCAGCCCTTGCACTGTAGCTTGGGCCAACATACCCTCTTATTGAGCCTGGCAGACTATACAAAACCAAAGACAGAGCCTGCGGGTGTCCTCCCGGTCTCCATCCTGTCCTTTCCCCTGGCCAGCTTGGTTTGGACTCCACGCCTGTCCTGTGTGTCTCAGGAGAGGGTGGTCCTGGCTCCAGGGGTAGATCCTGATGGTTCTAAATCAGCTCTCCCAGCCTCTTTTCCCTTGATTCTTACTGGCTTGTGGGTGGCGTAGGGCTCAGGCAGGACAAGAAGCTGCTATAGAAGAAACCCTGGAGCGTTGCTTTGATGGCAAAAGATTGGTAACAATGTGAGGCCATGCAGAAACACATCTGCAAATTGCTGCACACTCCTTCCTTCAAAAGGTGAGGCCTGGCCAGGCGCGGTGGCTCAAGCCTGTCATCCCAGCACTTTGGGAGGCCAAGGTAGGCAGATCACGAGGTCAAGAGATCGAGACCATCCTGGCCAACGTGGCAAAACCCCATCTCTACTAAAAATACAAAAATTAGCTGGGTGAGGTGGCATGCGACTGTAGTCCTAGCCACTCGGGAGGCTGAGGCAGGAGAATTGCTTGAACCCGGGAGGTGGAGGTTGCAGTGAGCCGAGAGTGTGCTGCTGCACTCCAGCCTGGCACCTGGTGACAGAGTAAGACTCTGTCTCAAAAAAAAAAAAAAAAAAGGTGAGGCCTGAGCCTCTCCCCATGTGTGCAGAGGTCGGATTCAGTGACTCGCTTCTAATTAATGGAATGTGGCAGAAGTTATGCTATATGATTTCTTTTTATAATTTTTTTTTATTTTTCGAAAAATACCTTTTGTTGTGGTTGAGAAGGAGTCTCGCTCTGTCGCCCAGGCTGCGGTGCAGTAGCGCCGTCTCAGCTCCCCGCAACCTCTGCCTGGGTTCAAGCAATTCTCCTGCCTTAGCCTCCCGAGTAGCTGGGATTACAGGCATCTGCCACCACGCCCAGCTGATTTTTGTGTTTTTGGTAGAGACGGGGTTTCACCATGTTGGCTGAGCTGGCCTCAAACCCCTGGGCTTAAGTGATCCTCCCGCCTCCACCTCCCGAGTAGTTGGGATGACAGGTGTAAGCCACCCCCCTGCCCCCAGCTCTATGAAATGATTCCTGAAGCTGGATCATAACAAGGACAACTTCCACCTGGTGTGTGTGGCTCCTTCTCTCCTGCTCTCTCTCATATCTCTTGCTTTGGAGGAAGCCGGCCGCCATGTTGTGAGGACACTCAAGCAGCTCGAGGAAAGGGCCTAATGGGTAGAACGAGGACTGCCACCAACAATCATCACCAACTTCCCAACCCTGGGAGGAAGGCATCTTGGAAGCATATCCTGCCACTGACCTCGTATTGGCAACCTCATAAAAGACCCTAAGCCAGAACTCGGCGAAGCCAGTCCCAAATTCCTGATCCACAGACACAGCGAAGATAGCCCTTATTGTTTAAAGCTACCTTGTTCTGTGGGGGTAATCTATCACTCAGCAGGAGATAACTAATGCATAGAATAAATGTCTACCAATAGGAAAATAGGTAAATGAATCATGATATTTTCAAAGAAGTAAACAGTCTTTTCCATAGAAGTATATTCTGCTTATGTGATTATGGAAAACAGGAAAATAGATGAATGAATTGTGATATTTTCAAACAAGTAAACAGTCTTTTTTAGAAGCATACTCTGCTTATATAATTAAGGAAAATAGGTGAATTGTAATATTTTCAAACAAGTAAACAATTATTCCTTTTTTAGAAGTGTATTCTGCATATAGTAAGGAAAATAGGTGAATGAATCGTAACAGTTTCAAACAAGTAAACAGTCTTTTTTTCAGATGTGTGTTCTGCTTACGTAACTAATTGGTCTTTATGTTTGGGAGGCCCAGGGCGGAAGTGCAGATGGAAGCCCGCCTGCCATATGTCTATGTATTTTAACAGTATCAACCAAGCTGGCTAAAGTTAAATACAGTATGTTCTGTCCCGCTCACCATGACAAACACACCTTTCTAACAACATGCACAAAAACTGTGGTGCTGTGGTTTTTTGAGTCAAAACATCATAGATGGCTGGATTTACTTAGCCAGCCCTCCTGATCCATGGGTTCTGCATCTGTGGATTTAACCAACTGCTGATCAAAAATATTTGGAAAAATGGGCCGGGTGCGGTGGCCCACGCCTGTAATCCCAGCACTTTGGGAGGTTGAGGCAAGTGGATCACGAGGTCAGGAGTTTGAGACCAGCCTGGCCAACATGGTGAAACCCAGTCTCTACTAAAAATACAAAAATTAGCCAGGCATGGTGGTGGGTTCCTGTAATCCCAGCTACTTGGGAGGCCAAGGCAGGAAGATCACTTGAACCCAGGAAGCGGAGGTTGCAGTGAGCCAAGGTCACACCACTGCACTCCAGCCTGGGCAACAGAGCGAGACTCCGTCTCAGAAAAAAAAGAAAAAGATTTCCATATCATTTGAGTGTGCTATGGAAATGACCTGAAATGGCTGCTAGGGGCTGAATTGCCCCCTTCTCCCACACATTCCTGTGCTGAAGTCCTAACCCTCAGTACCTCTGAGTATGTCTGCATTTGGAGACAGGATCTTGACTTATTTTTAGTCTTTTTCTTTTCATTTTTTGAGACACAGTTTCACTCCGTCTCCCAGGCTGGAGTGCAGTCATGTGATCATGGCTCACTGCAGCCTTGACCTCCTGGGCTCAAGTGATCCTCCCGCCTCAGCCTTCTTTGTAGCTGGGACCACAGGTACACACCACCATGCCTAGCTAATTTATGTTATTTTATTTTTGTAAAGATGGGGTTTTGTCATGTTGCCCAGGCTTGTGTCAAACTCCTGGGCTCAGACTCCAAAAGTGCTGGGATTACAGAGGTATGACCATGTAGGGACCATGTTGTGGCTTGGGCTTTCTTTTTTCTTTTTTTTTTAAACAATTTTCTTCTTTGTTTTTTTAAGATGAGGTTTCACCACGTTGATCAGGCTGGTCTTGAACTCCTGACCTCAGGTGATCCACCCGCCTCGGCCTCCCAAAGCGCTGGGATTACAGGTGTGAGCCACTGTGCCTGGCTGAAAATTTTTTTTTTCTTTTTTTTTTTTTTAAAGATGGGGTTTCACCATGTTGGTCAGGCTGGTCTTGAACTCCTGACCTCAGGTGATCCGCCTGCCTTGGCCTCCAAAGTGCTTGGATTACAGTCGTGAGCCACCACGCCCAGCCAACAATTTTCTTCTTTAATAGTGATAGGGTATCACTGTGTTGCCTAAGCTGTCCTCGACCTCCTAGGGTCTAGCCATGTTCCTGCCTGGGATTACAGGTGTGAGCCACCATGACTGCCCCCACCTTTATACTTTTGTGATAAAAAAGTTTTTCTCTTGTAGAGACAGGGTCTCACTCTGTTGCCCAGGCTAGGGTGCAATGGGAGAGCCAGGGTCTTTAAAGAGGAAATTCAGTTGAAATGAATTCAATTTAATCAGTTTAGCCCTATGCAGAATGGGCCCTAATCCGATCTGACTGGGATCCCTGTGAGAGATTAGGACACCCACATGCACAGAGGGCCGACCACGTGAGGACACAGGGCAAAGACCGCTGTCTGCAAGCCACAGAGGGACCAGCCCTGCCGACACCATCTAGGACATCTGGCACCTTCATCTAGGACGTCGAGGCATCAGAACTGTGAGAGAATGAGTGAGTCTCCATTGCTAAAGCCACCAAGCCTGTGGTACTTGTGCATGGCCACCTGCGCCAACCGTGCAGTCCCCTCTTCCAATGGGGGGGTCTGCCTCCAAACTGCAGAGCACAGAAGCAGGCTACAGAGACTGAGTCTCCCTGGAGGGGGCCACAGAGAGTCTCACTCTGTCACCCAGGCTGGAGTGCAGTGTCACGATCTTGGCTCACTGCCACCTCCACCTCCAGGTTCAAGCACCATTGCACTCCAGCCTGTGTGACGAGAGTGAAACTCCATCTCAAAAAAAAAAAAGTGTTCTGAAATGAATTACAGCGATGATTGTACAGCTCTGTGAATGTACTAAAAACCACCACATTTTATAATTTAAATGGTTGAATTCTATGGGAAATGAATTATATCTCAATAAAGCTGTTATTTTTTCATGCAAAACAGAAACAATAATGTCGTGACTCAAGTTTTTACATCAAAATTATACAAAGCTACAGGGTTTCTTTGCTTTAAAAATTGAATTGCATGTTGTCTAATATTTTCCAAACATCAATTTGCAATTCTAATGCTCAGGGTCTCTCTTGCTGTGGTCGAGTTACTCTGGCTGTGTGTAGTGGCTCACGCCTGTAATTCCTGTGCTCTGGGAAGCTGAGGCGGGCAGATCACTTGAACTCATGAGTTTAAGACCAGCCTGGGCAACATAGTAAGACTCTGTCTCCACTAAAAATATAAAAATTAGCCAGGTGTGGTGGCGTGTACCTGTAGTCCCAGCTACTCAGGAGGCTGAGGCAGAAGAATTGCTTGAACCTGGGAGGCGGAGGTTGCAGTGAGCTGAGATAGCACCATTGCACTCCAGCCTGAGTGACAGAACAAGACTCCGTCTAAAAAAAAAAAAAAAATTTTCGCCTGTAATTTTAGCACTTTGGGAGGCTGAGGTGGTTGGATCTCCTGAGGTCAGGAGTTCGAGACCAGCCTGGCCAACATGGTGAAACCCTGTCTCTGCTAAAAATACAAAGATTAGTTGGGCATGGTGGCATGCTCCTGTAGTCCCAGCTGAGGGAGGCTGAGGCAGGAGAATTGCTTGAACCCGGGAGGCGGAGGTTGCAGTGAGCTGAGACTGTGCCATTGCACTCTAGCCTAGGTGACAGAGCGAGACTCCATTTCAAATAAAGACAGCGACTGATCACTTTTTTTTTTTTGAGATGGAGTTCTGCTCTGTCGCTCAGGCTGGAGTGCAATGGTGCGATCTCAGCTCACTGCAGCCTCTGCCTCCCGGGTTCAAGCGATTCTCGTGCCTCAGCCTCCCAAGTAGCTGGGACTACAGCCCGCCGGCCACCACCCTGAGCTAATTTTTGTATTTTTAGTAGAAACGAGGTTTCACCATGTTGGCCAGGTTGGTTTCGAACTCCTGACCTTGGGTAATCCTCCTGCCTTGGCCTCCCAAGTACTGGGATGACAGGCGTGAGCCACGTACATAGCCTGGACCCCTTTCTTGATTGACATTTTAGCCAATTAAGTCTCTGAGACTTCCAGAAGAGAAACACAAATCTTACAGTGGGCTTTGTGTGGAATCTAAATCTTTCTTCATAACGGATAGGGCACTTCTGCTTTTCCTGGGAGAGATGAAAACACCCCCTGATGGTGCAGATCAGAGCGTTTGTGGTCCCAGGGGACATTTCCATCCTTCTGTAGCACTCCCTATTTCTGGTCCTTCAGGAGAATCTGGAGAAACAGGCTGAGGTGGTTGATGGACCCCTCCCCAGCAAAGCACCTGCCCTCCCTAAATGTGCGTGGAGCCCCTGCTGTGTGCCACACAGCACAGCCCCAGGAGACACCTGGGCTCATGCCGCCGGTCCTGCATTCCAGGTTGTCAGGGCTGGGGAGGAGACAGCCGGTGAAGACATGCACAGTGGATCCTGGGCGGTGCCAGAAAGAAGAAGAAAGCAGGGCCAGGAGACAGAGGGGGATAAGCATCAGGCCACGGGGGCTCCAGGAGGCTGGTCCAGGGTGTCACTGAAGTGGCCACCTGCAGGCAGCAGGGAGGGGAGCCCTAGACAAGGGGGATGAGGTCAGTGGGGTTGGGGAGGGCTTCGAGCAGGAGATGGCAGGGTTAGGGCTGTTCTTTGAGAGGACCCCTCTCTGGCTGCCAGAAGGACAAAGATGCTGGCGGGGAGGGAGTGCGGGGGGAGCTGGGTGGTCTGCAGCAAGGCCTGTGCAGCCGAGGCCAGGCTCCACTCTGCCCTGGCTCCTGCATGGAACCTTCCACACCTGCTCACTTGGGCTCATCCGTTGGTGCGTAGCGCAGCCTGGATAGCACCGTCTGTTGTTCTGGTTTTTGTACAGCCACTTATGGGGATGTGGGGACGGGAGCACTGCCACAGTCACAGTGTTCATTGGGTGTCTGTAGTCATGGTGTTTGAGTGTCCATAGTCATGCTTTTCACCGAGTGTCACAGTCACGGTGTCCATCGAGTGTCACAGTCACGGTGTCCATCGAGTGTCACAGTCACGGTGTTCATTGAGTGTCACTGTCACAGTGTCCATCGAGTGTCACAGTCATGGTGTCCATCGAGTGTCACAGTCACGGTGTTCATCAAGTGTCTATAGTCATGGTGTTCATCGAGTTTCACAGTCATGGTGTTCAAGTGTCCATAGTTACAGTGTCTGTCAAGTGTCACAGTCACAGTGTTTGAGGGTCACAGTGTTCATCAAGTGTCACAGGCATGGTGTTCACCGAGTGTCACGGTCACAGTGTTCGCCGAGTGTCATGGTCACGGTGTTCGCCGAGTGTCACGGTCACGGTGTTCATCAAGTGTCACTGTCACAGTGTCCATCGAGTGTCACAGTCATGGTGTCCATCGAGTGTCACAGTCACGGTGTTCATCAAGTATCACAGTCATGGTGTTTGTTGAGTGTCTATAGTTACACTGTCCATTGAGTTTCACAGTCATGGTGTCCATCGCATGTGATAGTCACGGTGTCCATTGAGTGTTTATAGTCATGGTGTTCATGAGTGTGCAGCCTGTGGCTCAGGATAAGTGTGTGAAAATTCCAGAGGAATGAATGCTTGAACCCGGGAGGCAGAGGTTGTAGTGAGCCGAGATCATGCCACTGCATTCCAGCCTGGGCGACAGTCAGACTCTGTTTCAAACAATAAAAAAAAGATGTAACTCTTATGAGGTTTTCCTGTGCCACGGAGAATGTCTCCTTTTCTCTGGCCCTGACCCTCCAGATGACTTGCCTGGCTGACGGGAATCTACAGCAGGGCCCAGTGGGGGGCTGGGTGGTGTGGGGTCTCTGCCTTCTAATCCATTTTCCCCAAAATGACCCTCACAACTTGCTCCTTCCCTATGGGGTAGGAGGTTCACTTTTTAATATACAACCTTAGTGGTACTGGGCTATAATCTTTTTTTTTTTTTTTTTGAGATAGAGTCTCATTCTGTTGCCAGGTGCCAGGCTGGAGTGCAGTGGCACAATCTCGACTCACTGCAACCTCTGCCTCCTGGGTTCAAGCAATTCTTCCGCCTCAGCCTCCCGAGTAGCTGGGATCACAGACTCATGCCACCACAGCTGGCTAATTTCTATGTTTTTAGTAAAGACAGGGTTTCACCATGTTGGCCAGGATGGTCTAGAGCTCATGACCTTGTGATCCACCCGCTTCGGCCTCCCAAAGTGCTGGGATTACAGATGTGAGCTACCGTGCCCAGCCAAATGGGCTTTTAGACTCCAGAACTGTCTAGTGGGTGGCTGATATTTAGCCGAGCAAGGGGCGCTGGCATCAGAAAGATCTGGATCTGAACCCGCCGCTGCACTTGATGTGAGCCCCCGCTCCTCCTTGGAGGTTTTCTCGTCTAGACCGTGGGGAGTGATGGAAGCATACCTCCTCTGAAGAGTGAATAAGGCCACGTGGACAAGGCCCTCAGCGCCATGCAAACCCAACACAGATTCATTCTTTTTAGGGAAGAGTTTTTACTTTAGTGCTAAAGTAATTACCTTAATAATCAGGTGGACTGACTTGTGTTTAAAAAAAAAAATACAGTCAGAGCCTGGGCAGCATAGTGAGACCCCACCTCTGCCAAATTATTTTTAAAAATTAGCTGGGCATGGTTGCATACTTGTGTTCCCAGCTGCTCAGAGGCTGAGGCAGGAAGATTGCTTGAGCTCAGGAAGTTGAGGCTGCAGTGAGCTGTGATTGTACCCCTCAGCCTGGGAGACAGAGTGAGACCATCTCAAAAGAAAATTTTTTTAAGAGAAAATACCGTTGGCCCTTCGTATTCATGGGCATTGCTTCCATGGAGTCAACCAATCACAGATGGAAAATATTTGGAAAAAGAATGCATCTGTACTGAACATGTAGGGACTTTTTCCTTCTCATTATTCCCTGAACGTTGCAATAGAACAGCTATTGACACAGTGCTGACATTGTATGAGGTATGACAAGTAATCCAGGGATGATTTGCAGTATGAGGGATGATACATTTAGGTTATGTGCAGACACTGTGCCGTTTATGTCAGGGACTTGAGCCTCCATGGATTTCGGGATCTGAGGGGGTCCTGGAACTCCTCCCTTGCAGATACTGAGGGACAGCTGTACTGTTTTTTGTTTTGCTTCTTTTGAGACTAGAGCTTACCCATTGCTCAGGCTGGAGTGCAGTGGTGAGATCACAGCTCATGGCAGCCTCTACTTCCTGGGCTCAAGCCATCCTCCCACCTCAGCCTCCTGAGCAGCCAGCACTATAGGTGTGCACCGTCACACTCGCTAATTTTTTTATTTTATTTTATTAGAGACAATGTCTCACTATGTTGCCCAAGCTGGTCTCGAACTCCCGAACTCAAGCGATCCTCCCGCCTCAGCCTCTCAAGGTGCTGGGATTACAGGTGTGAGCCACCACACCTGTAAAATTGAGTTTTCTTTGAAACAGCCTGATGTGGAGAAGAAGCCCAGCCACACAAGTAGATCATCTGCAAAGCAGAACGCAGATGGGTTCGAGTCCCACCTTTGCCACTGACAGTGCCTCAGTTTCCTCGTCTATAAACTGGGTACAATGATGGTCCCGGCATTAGTACAGTGTTGCTGTGAGATGGTGTTAATTTGTAGAAAGTACTTCCGACCGTGCCCGAGCTCCTCGGAGGGTCTCCAGGAAGCAGGGCAGCTCAGGTCCAGTGGCGGCCGGAATTGACACCGTCAACTCAGCGCACCTGAGAACTCGCTCTAACTCGTGTGTTTGTGGTTCTAGCGTGCAGCCTCCGACCCTTCTCCTGCCCACCGTGGGGGCCAGCTATACTGCACAGCCCACTCCTGGCATGGGCCCAGCCACAAACCCCGCCTTTCCCCCAGCTGCCCCGGCGGGGTACAGCAGGCAGCAGCCCCACTCCAGCCAGGACTTCGCCGACCACAGCCAACCCCAGGAGCCCATCCCCGCGGACATCACCATGGCTCCCTACCAGGTACCCAGTCCTTTCTTTGACTAGCGTTGCTGGGAAACGTGGTAGCCTTGCGTGGGCGAGAGCGGTGGGCTCCCCAAAGCAACTCCTTCTCCCACGCCTCTTGACGATGCTCCTTCCTTCAGGCTCCTTCTGCTGGGATTATGTGCCCACGGTGGGGAGAAATCAGGACAGTCGCTCCCAAAACAATCCGCTGCTCTCAAGGACAGGTCTCATGCATACATCGGGGCTATGGGGACAGTGATGGCGCCTAGAGCTTTGCCCCAGCCTCAGCAGTGACTCTGAAGGAGGAGGAGGGTCTGCTGGGTTGGAGGACCCCTCCCTGGCCACGGCAGAGGGCCTCAGCCACCTGGCTCCAGAGAGTCCAGGACTTCTCCACCCCGCCTTCCCCATGCTCTGGGTTCCAACTTTTCAAAGAGGGAGTCTGTGGTGTGTGGGGCACACCTGGTGCTGCCGACCCCCTTTCCCAACTGAGGTACTCAGGGCTGCATATCCAGCCTCGGTGTTCCCACTTGCTGTCACAAAGACGTCCCCCGTGACCGTGCTCCAACTCCCAACCCTGCCAGCCACACCTTGTCCCCAGATTACGTGGACCAATGGCATCAGAGGCCACCCTGTCACCCAATCTGAGCACTCACCTGACCCTACCCTCTTCCTCCCCTCTCTGTTTCCTCGCCAAGGCCCAGGGGCTTCTCCCTGCAAGCCCACCGTCTCCCGCCGCACCCAGCGTCCTCTTGGAAATCGCAGTCAGACTCTTGGAAATGAGCATGGGC
Source organism: Cheracebus regulus (assembly GCA_963574635.1). Classification (NCBI taxonomy): domain Eukaryota; kingdom Metazoa; phylum Chordata; class Mammalia; order Primates; family Pitheciidae; genus Cheracebus; species Cheracebus regulus. Next base: position 75,033 of record CAUYQU010025482.1, on the reverse strand, counting down.
TCCATAAGAGCTGCTGTGCCAGCCACACCCCCTGCCCTCTGCCCCCTGCCCCCTGCCCCCGAGCCCAGGCCTGGCCCTGGGCAGATGCTCCGGATCCAGCGATGCAGGAAGGACAGCGTGCACAGTCAGTGTAGCCAGGGCGGGTCGCACCTGGCCTCTGAGCTGCTCTCACCTGCTCTGTGTCTCTCTCCTGCGAAAACCCCCCCACAGGACAATGACAGCTACCGACAGTCTGCGGCTTCCAGGAGAAGCCATCCTTCCAGCCTCCTGCCCCCCAGCCTGGGTGCACGACAGCTGCAGACTCCTGCCAGCCAGGTGAGCCATCTGCAGGGTGGGCTGGGGCGAGGAGACATTCCCCACAGCACAGGAAAACCTCATGAAGGTTACATCTTGTTTTTTTTTTTTTTGAGACAGAGTCTCACTCTGTAGTCCAGGCTGGAGTGCAGTGATGCAATCTCGGCTCACTGCAACCTCCACCTCCCAGGGTCAAGCGATTCTCCCGCCTCAGCCTCCCCAGTGGCTGGGACTACAGGTGTGTGCCACCATACCCAGCTAATTTTTGTATTTTTAGTAGAGACAGGGTTTCACCATGTTGGCCAAGCGGGTCTCAAACTCCTGATCTCAGGTGATCTCCCGCCTCGGCTTCCCAAAGTGCTGGGATTGCAGGCGTGAGCCACCACACCTAGTGAAAGTTACATCTTAACCATCCTAGAGGCCGGGCATGGTGGCTCATACCTGTAATCCCACACTTTGGGAGGCCTGAGGTGGGAGGATGGCTTGAGCCTAGGAGTTTGAGACCAGCCTCGGCAACACAGTAAGACCCCATCTCTATAAAAAATGCAAGAAAAAAAAATTAGCGAGGTCTGGTGGCATGCACCTATAATCCCAGCTACTCAGGAGGCTGAGGTGGGAGGAGGTTGGTCTGAGCCCAGGAGGTGCATGTGCTGTGATCACACCACTGCACTCCAGCCTGGGCAGCAGAGCGAGACCCTGTCAACCAAACCAAACCAAACCTAACATGGAGGGTTTGCAGGGAGCATCAGGGCTGGCTGCTCAGATACACCCTGGGGGCTCTGCTAGGTGTCAGCCTGATTGTGGGAGAGTGAGAACCGAAAATGCAGCTCACATTTTTTTCAAGGCAGTTTTCCCAGGGTGGCAGGAGGTGAGCTCTGTGGGTGTCGGAGCTGGAGACACATAGGAGCTCGTCCAGGGCGCCCACAGCCCTCCTCCCCGATAGCAGGAAGGAGAAGACGGACTCTGGAAAGGAGAGGTGGGCACAAGGTCACCTGCGAGTCGCTGCCGGGACCTGCCCCACGGCTCTGGCCTCTGGTCCCGGCTTGAGCATTTATCGTGTTCCAGCCAGCTAAGCCTGGGGCCCATCTGCAGGTGGGGGACAGTGGGGCCTGTGCCTGTCCCCTAGGGACCCAAGAGGCCTGCGGGCCGCCTGGCCCCCACGACGGTCACAGCCACGCTCAGCCCCCACGACAGGCGCCCGTGGTGGAGGCTGGGCAGCCAGTGAGCACCTTGTCCTCAGGCGACACCTACCCCATGGAGACAGGCGTCCAGCCCGAGGCCTCGCCCCTCCTACGATCCCACCTGCACCCCCTACACGGGTAAGACCAGCGTTCCCTGCCTATCGGCCCCGCATCAACTCGGGTGGGTGGGATCATCTCCCCTCTTCACTCACTGTTCTCTCTGCTCCTTAGGACCGAGTTACCCGAGCTGTGACACCTTGGTGTACTCCACAGCCAGCCCTTTCTGTCCTCCGGCACAGCCTGCGTCTCCCCCGGGAACCCCACAGCAGCCACCCCCAATGCCCACACACGCGGGCTCAGGAAGCATCCCCAGAGCCGACCCGAAGCCGCCACTTCCCAGCAAGCTGCGGAGACCCAAGGCAGGGCCCAGGCAGCTCCAGCTTCACTACTGCGACATCTGCAAGATGAGCCCCCAGCTCAGCCACCCCACCGCCTCTCCGCCTCCATGTCTGAACCCGAACGTGGGCACCGGGGGTCAGTGTCACCACCTGCTAAGAGAAGGTCTGGTGTTAAACATGCATGGTGTATGCATGTGCGTGCATGTGCAAGCACTCGTGTACAAGTGAGAGTGCATATGTATGTGTTTACGTGTGCCTGTGTGTGCAAGCATGTGTGCGCATGTGTGTGCAAGTGAGTGCATGTGTGTGTGCACGTGTGCCTGCGTGTGCAAGCATGCGTGTGTGCATGTGTGCAAGTGAGTGCCTATGTGCATGTAGTGCATGTGTGTATATGTGCATGTGTGTGCATGCATGATGTGTGTGCATATGTGTGCATGCATGTGCATGTGTGTACATGTGTGCATATGTCTGCATGTGTGTGCATGAGTGTATGTGTGTGCACGTGTGCCTGTGTGTGCATGTGTGTATGTGCATGCATATGTATGTGTGCATGTGTGCATGCATGTGTGTGTATATGTGTGTGCACACATGTGTATGTGTGTGCATGCATATGTATGTGTGTATGTGCGTGCATGTGTGTGCATGCATGTGTAGGTATATATGTGTGCATGCATATGTGTGTGTATGCGTATGCATGTGTGTGCATATGTGCTTGTGTGTGGCAGTGATTGGGACACACGTGAAGGACTCTTTACCAAATGCACGAGATTGAGATTGTAAACGTGCAAATCCAGCTGAGATCGTGGGCTCATTTCCTAGAAAGATAATTAAACCCTAGAGCTCTGTCTTTGCAAAACACACACCCTGATCTCCTTTTGTTTTTAATACCTTGAAAGAAAGCTCTGGACCTTTGAGAGACATGGAGTCAGCAATCGCAGACTCTGGAGAGGTGTGAGAAGGCTCACGGCACCGTATCAGGGCCCTTGACCCAGCTGGGCTGGGAGACCAAGCCCTGCTCAGGGAACTCTCCCATCCCAGATCACCCTTTCCCTGCCTCAGGGTCTTCCCCCAGCAGCTCTCCATTGCATCTCATGCTGGGAGAGACCCTGGCCTTCTTTGCAGAGTGCTCAGATAGAAGTTTGGGGTTTTTGTTAGAGACAGGGTCCCGCTCTGTTGCCCAGGCTGGAGTGGAGTGGTGCCATTACAGCTCACTGCAACCTCCACCTCCTGGGTTCAAGTGATCCTCCCACTTCTGCCTCCCAAGTAGTTCTGAGACAGATGCAAACTACCATGCCCAGCTAACTTTTTTTATTTTCAGTAGAGATGGGGTCTCGCTATGTTGTTTAGGCTGGTCTCGAACTCCTGGGCTCAAGCGATCCTCCCACCCCAGCCTCCTGAGTGGCTGGGATTACAGGTGCACACCACCATGCCCAGCTATTTTTTTTTATTTTTTTGTGGATACAGGGTCTTACTATGTTGCCCAGACGGGTCTCAAACTCCTAAGCTCAAGGGATCATCCTGCCTCCGCCTCCCATAGTGCCAGGATGACAAGCTGAGTCCCCATGCCTGGCGGTGATTTAATCCTTAGAGCTGCCCTGTGGCTGCTGTCTCTGTGTGGCAGATAAAATCCTGGAGGCTCAGAAACAGTCAGTACTTTGAGGAAATCAGAGTCGGTTTTAGTGACCAGGGCAGAAATCAGACTAAGATGTGTTGAAACCCATATGGCTAATTACTACAGTATACCCAAAAAGTGCACAAAGGCAGTCTATTGGCCGGGCACGCTGGCTCGTGCCTGCAATGCCAGCACCTCGGGAGGCTGCTGCCATTGGTCACCACTTGAGCCTAGGAGTTCAAGACCAGCCTGGGCAACGTGGGTGAAACCCTGTGTCTCAAAAAATTTAAAAATTAGCTGGGCATGGTGGTATGCACCTGTAGTCCTGGCCACTTTGAAGGCTGAGGTGGGAGGATCATTTGAGCCCACGAGTCGGAGGCTGTGGTGAGCTGTGATCACACTACTGCACCCCAGCCTGGGTGACAGGGCGAGACCCTTTGTCTTACACACACACACAAAAAAACAAAACCTACCTATAATCCCACCACCCTGAAATGAATTAATGGTAGCATCTTGTTGTGTATTCTTCCAGAGTCTTCTCTATTCCATAGGCAGTCTCTCTTTTTCCAACTTAGCATGTGTGTACAAGCTTCTGTATTTACTCTGTTGCATTGGCAATACATTTATGAGGTTCAAGATTGCTAAGTTCCAGGCCAGGCACAGTGACCAGCACTTTGGGAGTCTGAGGCGGGAGGATCACCTGTGGTCAGGAGTTCGACACCAGCCTGGCCAACATGGTGAAACCCCGTCTCGACTGAAAATACAAAAATTAGCCAGGCGTGGTGGCGGGTGCCTGTAGTCCCAGCTACTCAGGAGCCTGAGGCAGGAGAATCACTTGAACCCGGGAGGCGGAGGTTGCAGGGAGCCGAGATCACGCCATTGCACTCCAGCCTGGGCGACAGAGTGAGACTCCATCTCAGACAGATTGCTAAGTTGCAGAGAGCCTACATACAGTAGAATGTGCGTGTGCCTCTCCCATCTCCTGTTTGTCCTCTGTAAAACCAGATGATGTCACCGAGTTGCAATGCAGTAAGCCGGTAGCCTGCAGGTGAGGGGGCAATGCCCGGTGTGCCCCAGGATTTCCAGGAGCACTTTTCAGGCTTCAGAACGTTCCCTCTTGGCACGGTCAGGGCGTGTTGGTTTCGTGGCCCACCTGCCACGTCTTGTGTGTGGCCGGCTGCATTTCAGGATTTTAAGAAGCACACCCAGGATTCTACGTAAGGGCTTGACTGTCGCTTCCCCAGACACAATCAGATATTTTGGGCCCGGTAGTACAGGATGCGTAGGCTCGTGACTCACGGTAGCTTCCCCTGGGTGGAGCCCCTGTGTCTATTAGCAGTTTTCTTTTCCTTTTTCTTTCTTCTTTTTTTTTTTAAACGGAGTCTCACTCTGTTACCCAGGCTGGAGTGCAGTGGTGCGGTTTCGGCTCACTGCAACCTCCACTTCCTGGGTTCGAGCGAATCTCCCGCCTCAGCCTCCCGAGTAGCTGGGACTACAGGCGCGCACCACCACGCCCAGGTATTTTTTGTATTTTTAGTAGAGACGGAGTTTCACCATGTTGGCCAGGATGGTCTCGAACTCTTGACCTCGTGATCCGCCCGCCTCAGCCTCCCAAAGTGCTGGGATTCCAGGCGTGAGCCACCGCGCCCAGCTGTCTGTTAGCAGTTTTCCAAGAAGGAAGTGTACGTGACCGTCCTTGGGGCAGCAGGTGCCCTTGCTTGGTTTCCGAGGTTGAATTCTGAAAAGCCAGAATTTTCTGTGTACAGCAGGAACGTGTGATGCATGGAGCATGCTTTCTTAAGGACCTCCTGGAATTCCAGAAGAAGGAAGAAGCCTTATGTCTACCAGTCTGAGCCTGTGGGTTTGTTAACATGGGCTTCATAAAGGAACACTTGAATTAGCCAGGCGTGGTGGCAGGTGCCTGTAGTCCCAGCTACTGGGGAGGCTGAGGCAGGGGAATCGCTTGAACCCGGGAGGCCTCCCAGGTAGCTGGGACTACAGGGGCAGGCCACCATGCCCAGCTTTTTTTGTTGTTTTTTTTTTGATACAGAGTCTCGCTGTGTCGCCTAGGCTGGAGTGCAACAGCACCGTCTCCGCTCACTGCAGCCTCCGCCTCCCAGGTTCAAGCAGTTCTTGGTCTCAGCCTCCTGAGTAGCTGGGATTACAGGTGCTCAATGCCACGCCTGGCTAATTTTTATATTTTTAGTAGAGGTGGGGTTTCACCATCTTGGCTAGGCTGGTCTCAAAATCCTGAGGTTGCAGTGAGCTGAGGTCACTGCACTGCACTCCAGCCTGGGTGACAAAGTGAGACCCTGTCTCAAAAAAAAAAAAAATTTGGGAAGTCTTTTGTAAGGAGATAGGGTGTGATGATGCACTCCTGTAATCCCAGCACTTTGGGAGGCTGAAGAGGGCAGATACTTGAAGTCAGGAGTTCAAGACCAGCTTGGTCAACAGCGTGAAACCCCATCTCTACTAAAAATACAAAAATTATGTTGGGCACAGTGACTCATGCCTGTAATCCCAGCACTTTTGAAGGCCGAGTTGGGTGGATCACGAGGTTGGGGGTTCAAGATCATCCTGGTCAAGATGGTGAAGCCCCATCTCTACTAAAAATACAAAAATTAGCCGGGCATGGTGGTGGGTACTTATAATCCCAGCTACTCAGGAGACTGAGGCAGAGACCTGCTTGAACGCAGGAGGCAGAGGTTGCAGTGAGCCAAGATCGCTGCATTGTACTCCAGCCTGGGCGACAAAAACCAAACCAAAACAAAACCAAACTTATCCAGGCGTGGTGGCGTGCACCTGGAGTCCCAGCTACTCCAGAGGCTGAGGTGGGAGAATCGCTTGAACCCAGGAACGGGAGGTTACAGTGAGCCGAGATCACGCCATTGCACTCCAGCCTGGGCAATAGACTCCATCTCAAAAAATAATAAAAATAATTAAAGGGACGCTTGAACCTCCCTGGCACCAGGCAATGGAGGGATGCGGACAGCGGGCCTCTGCTACCCGCCAAGTTCCTGTGCTGAGCCGGGGGCTGCAGGGGGAGGGGCAGTGCCCAGTGTGCAGACCCCCTCTCAGGCCGCCTCTCGCCCCTTGCCGCAGACCTGCCGGGAGCATCTGGGAGGGCAGAAGCACAGAAAGAAGGAGGTGGCCCAGAAGACAGGCATGCGGCCCAGCGGCAGCCCGCGGGGGGTGCCGGCGCAGCTCCTCTGTGACCTGTGCGCCGTGTCCTGCACCAGCGTGGACGCCTATGTGGCCCACATCCGGGGAGCCAAGCACCAGAAGGTACGCCCCACCTCAGCCCAGGCTCCCCCACCCCTGGGGAGGAGGCCCAAGGTCAGCACTTGGGACCCAGAGAGGCACCTGGGGAGATGAGAGGGGGCCCAGAAAAGCCTCCCCAAGTGGAGCGCACCCCAGGACTGGCTGCCCAGGCCCATGCGTCCCCATCTCCAAGGAGCCAGACTCTTTTCCTGTTATTTCATTCATTCATTCATTCATTCATTCATTCATTCATTTAGAGATGGAGTCTTGCACTGTCTCCCGGGCTGGAGTGCAGTGGCGTGACTTTGGCTCACTGCAACCTCCGCCTCCAGGGTTCAAGCGATTCTCCTGCCTCAGCCTCCCGAGTAGCTGGGATTACAGGTGCCCGCCACCAAGCCTGGCTAATTTTTGTATTTTTAGTAGAGATGGGGTTTCGCCATGTTGGCCAGGCTGGTCTTGAACTCTGGAGCTCAAGTGGTCTGCGTGCCTCAGCCTCCCAAAGTGTTGGGATTACAGGCGTGAGCCACCGCACCTGGCCCAGTTACTTTATTTTATTTTTCATTTTACTATTCTTTTTTGAGACGGAGCCTCACTCCGTCTGCCAGACTGGAATGCAGTGGCGCGATCTCGGCTCACTGCAACCTCCACCTCCCAGGTTCAAGCAATTCTCCTGCCTCAGTCTCCTGAGTAGCTGGGACTACAGGTGCCCGCCACCAAGCCTGGCTAACTTGTATTTTTAGTAGAGACGGGGTTTCGCCATGTTGGCCAGGCTGGTCTGGAACTCTTGAGCTCAAGTGATCCGCCCTCCTTGGCCTCCCAAAGTGCTGGGATTACGCGCCTGGGCTCCTGTCCACTTGTAAAAGGAGCTCCTGCTCATTGCACAAAAGCAGGAAGTGGGCAAGACACTCGCACCCGCACTTCCAAGAAAGCGTTGGCATTCAGGCGCGGCACAGACAGGGCTTGCACTGCGATGAGACCACACGCCCTGTTCCCTTTGGGGTCTTGCTTTCCACACTGCCTGCTATAATATCACTGTTTTCCTATGGCCTTAAAAAGGCCCGGTTTGGCTGGGCACAGTGGCTCACACCTGTCATCCCAGCACTCTGGGAGGCCAAGGCAGATGGATCACTTGAGGTTAGGAGTCTGAGGCCAGCCTGGCCAACATGGCAAAACCCCGTCTCTGCTAAAAATACAAAAATTAGCCGGGCGTGGGGGTGTCCGCCTATAGTCTCAGCTACTAGGAAGGCTAAGGTGGGAGAATTGCTTGAACCTGAGAGGAGGAGGTTGTAGTGAGCTGAGATCTTGCCACTGCACTCCAGCTCGGGCAACAGAGCAAAGCTCCATCTCAAGAAAAAAGGCCTGGGTTATGTCATGTTCCGGGAAAGAGGAGTTGGAGTCCCGACCCGAGGGCAGGGAGGGGGACAGCTGGCTTGTGCTGCGGCCTCCACTGTCAGACTGGGCCACCCTGGGAAGCCTGGCTGGGGACTTGGCTTCTCTCCCCCAGCTGCCCAGAGGCTCACCCAGGGCCTCATTCTCTGGTTCAGCTCAGGACAGCCTGCTGCGGGCCTGTGTGAACCCTCAGGGAAAGAGGAATGGGAAGGAGGCATGGAGAAGGCAGGGAGGCCGTGGGAGGAACGGGAGGGAGGCTCGCTGGCCTGCGGCGGGAGAGCTAGGGGCCGAGTCACCCCCACAGGCGTCACCCCCACAGGTTGGGGCTTGGTCTGGGGGTCACAGAGGCCCTGCGGCCCACTGTGGGGTTGGGGGTGCAGGGGAAGTCTGTGCAGTGCGTCTCAGAGACTCAGACTCAGAACTGGGTCTGAGAAGGTCCTCAGCACACACACAGCGACCCTGTGCACGTGGAAATTTTGTGCCTTGCACCAGAGGTGCCAAGAATGGGGCACAGCCAGAAGGCGGACGTGATCACATGCACATGTGTATGTAGAACGTGGGCGTGCATCCAGGGGCGTGTGCACACACACTGTCCACCCACACACGCTGAGTCCCGGGCTGTCGGGGGCACTAGGCTGGGGCTTGGGAGGCAGAGACCCGTCCCCACGTCAAAGCCCACGTGGTGGAGGAGAGGGAAGGGCGTCCGTGTGAGCCAGTGAGCGTATCATACCGCTAGAGGAGTCACAAGCATGTGTGCAAGGCAGGAGGCCACCTGGGAAGGGCCTTCTAGAGCGGGTGAGACCCAGAGAGTCAGAGCCACAGAGGAGGTGGGGTCCCCGGGACCCGCCCAGCCACACTCACTCCTGCTGCGCTCCCGTGGAGGCCCTTCCTGCCTCTTAAAAAGGCCATCAGGCCTGGGGTGGCCCTCACACAGGGTCCAGCTCTGTCTCTCCCAGGTCTTCAAGCTGCATACCAAACTAGGGAAGCCCATTCCCACCCTTGAGCCTGCCCGGGCCACGGAGAGTCCCCCCGGGGCTGAAGCCAAGGCCACGCCCCCCACTGGCCCCGGCGTGTGTGCCCCGAGCAGGCCAGCCCTGGCCAGGAGACCTGTGGCCTCGAAGACCTCATGCAGGGTACGTGTCTCCGCATTCTCCGCCACGTCTGCCTACGTGTTTACATACCCACTGGCGCCCTGGCCGCCCAGTGAGAGTTTCATGAGCAGTCACCGTCCAGTCGATTTTCACGAAAGAGATTTCATGTCTTCCGAGGGGTGGTGAGGGGCCGGTGCCCTCTCTCCCTCACTGCAGCAGAGCTGGATGGCCTCCCACTGGCACACGCCACCCTCAACCTTAGAGATCCTTTGAGACCATTTCCAGAGAGCGCAGGCGGAACCGGTAAAATGCTCACGCCATTTCTTCCTGGAGACTCTGTCCCTTTCGTGATGGAGTGTTGCTCTGTCGCCCAGGCTGGAGTGCGGTGGCGCCATCTCGGCTCACCGCAGCCTCCGCCTCCTGAGTTCAAGCCGTTCTCCTGCCTCAGCCTCCTGAGTAGCTGGGACTACAGGCGTGCACCACCGTGCCTGGCTAATTTTTGTATTTTTCTAGAGATGGGGTTTCACCATGTTGGCCAGGCTGGTCTCCAACTCCTGACCTCAGGTGATCTGCCCGCCTCAGCCTCCCAGAGTGCTGGAATGACAGGCGTGAGCCACCACGCCCAGCCTCTTCTGGTAGAATTTGGGCTGGTGCTGGGTGCTGGGGTTCTCTGGAAGCCCCCACCCTGAACTCCGAGGGTTCCCTGAACTGCCACCTCCACTGTGCTCCCCTGCACGCCCTGGGGCTCACGGTGAACAAATTGGGCTCTGAACCAGAGGAATGTGAGTACCAGGAAATGACGGTGGCATCCTTGCACCCTCCCCTGTGGCCCTGCCTGCCCTGCACGTGAAGCCCCGGCTGTCTGAGCTGGCCCGCGGTAACCAGGGTTCAGTGCCAGGCACCTGCTTCACTTTCCCTCCATGACAACTCTTTTTCCTGGGATTTTGTTTGTTTTTTGAGATAGCCTCGCTTTGTCGCCCAGTCTGGAGTACAGAGGTGTTATCATAGCTCACTGCAGCCTCCACCTCCTGGGCTCAAGCGATCCTCCCAGCTCAGCCTCCTGAGTAGCTGGGACTACAGGTGCGCACCACCACTCCCCACTACTTTTTGTATGTTTTTTTTTTTTTTTTTTTTTTTAGAGATGGGGTCTTGCTATGTCCCTCAGGCTGGTCTGAAACTCCTAGGCTTAAATGATCTTAGCACCTCGGCCTCCCACAGCGCTGGGATGACAGGGATGAGGTGTGAGCCACTGTACCCAGCCCGCAACTCACTGACGTCGATGTTGACACCAGTCCCAGCGAGTAGACAGAAGAGCCGTAAATGGTGGGGGTGGAACTGGAGCTGTCTGTGTAAGGGTCTCTGCCCTGGACCACTGTGCTGTGCATGGGCCGGGGCTGGGGAGGCTCTGTTTTTAGGCTCAGCAGCCTTGATTCTTGAACAGCAACATGGTTTTGAAGATGGGGCCATCAAGTCATGCTGATAACAGAGACACTTGTCTGCCCTGAGGCTCCATAATTCTGCCCAGTGGGGGCAGGTTCAGTGCGAGCCTTGGTCCACCTGATACCTAACATCAATTAACTAAGGGATGTGGATTTTGTGCTGTCAGTGGATTGAAATTGGCCTCATAGGCCGGGCGTGGTGGCGTGGTAATCCCAGCACTTTGGGAGGCTAGGTGGGCGGATCACGAGGTCAGGAGTTCGAGACCAGCCTGACCAACATGGTGAAACCCGTCTCTACTAAAAATACAAAAACTAGCTGCGTGTGGTAGCGCACACCTGTGCTCCCAGCTACTTGGGAGGCCGAGGCAGGAGAATTGCTTGAACCTGGGAGGCGGAGGTGGCTCACATCATCCCGGCCTAACGCGTGGTGCGCATGCTGCTGTTTTGTGCCTCAGGTGTGCAGCGAGGGAGGGCGAGTGCTTTGCTTCCATTGCAAGCTGCGCGAGTGCAATTTAAACGACCTTAACGCCAAGGACCTGCACGTGAGGGGGCGGCGGCACCGGCTGCAGTACCAGGTGTGTCCAGCAGGGGGAGCCCCGACACCCGTCCGGCAGCTTGGCCCAGGCGGGCGCTGGCTGGGAGGCCGCTGGTCGGGTGATCCCACGAACTCAGAGGGTGGGGTGATTGTCTTTTTTCGACATCTGCGTTCACGTCTCAAAGTGCATCATGGGCCGGGTGCGGTGGCTGACGCCTGTCATCCTGGCACTTTGGGATGTTGAGCAAGAGGATCACTTGAGGTCAGGAGTTCAACACCAGCCTGGTCAACATGGTGAAACCCTGTCTGTACTAAAAATACAAAACTTAGTGGGCGTGGTGGCGCACGCCTGTAGTCCCAGCTACTCAGGAGACCCAGGCAGGAGAATCGCTTGAACCTGGGAGGCGGAGGTTGCAGTATGCTGAGATCGCGCCACTATACTCCAGCCTGGGGGACAATTGCGAAACTCTGTCTCAAAAAAAAGACTTTTGGAGATTTCAGCCCAATGGTTCTCGTCTCCGGGCCTCTCCCTGCACCCCTGTCTAAAGCAGTTGTCTCACAGCCTGGCCTCTCCTTCCAGAAGAAAGTGAACCCAGACCTTCCCATCGCCACAGAGCCCGGCAGCCGGGCTCAGAGGCTTCTGGAAGAACCGATGAGGAAGCCGCGGTGCCTGGCGGAGGAGCGGCTGGAGGAGCTGCGGCGCTGGCGCGTGGAGAGGAGGTGCCCAGCTGCGGGTCTTGGCAAGGGGCCTGAAGAGCGAGGGCAGGTCCAGATGGAACCAGACTCCTGCTGCTGCAGACTGTGGGGCTCCCCTGTGTGAGCTCTTAGGCAGTGTGGGAGACGGGTGCCCGGGCAGTGGCCACACCCTGGTGTGGGAGCATGAGAGGGTTCTAGAGCAGACCAGACACGTGGGCGCCAGGGCCTCCACAGATGCAGGGACACTGCCTGCCAACCCACTGGACCACACAGCTGCAGAGTTGCTTGGTGACCCTGTATCCCCTGACCCCGGAGTCCTCTATGTCCTCTGACCTTTGTGTCCCCTGTGTCCCCCTACCCCTGGTGTGCCCCGTGACCCATGACCCCTAACCCCTGGAGTCCCCTGTGTCCCCCTGACCACTGATGTGCCCTGTGACCCCCTGATCCTGATGTCCCCTGTGTCCCCCTAACTCCTGGTGTCCCTGTGACCCCTGACCCCTGGAGTCCCCTGTGTCCCCCTGATGCCTAGTGTGCCCTGTGACCCCTTGACCCTGATGTCCCCTGTGTCCCCCTGACTCCTGGTATCCCTGTGTCCCCTGACCTCTGGAGTCCCCTGTGTCTCCCTGACCACTGATGTGCCCTGTGACCCCCTGACCCTGATGTCCCTTGTGTCCCCCTGACCCCTGGTGTGCCCTGTGACCCCTGACCCCTGGTGTCCCTGTGACCTTGGTGTTTCTGTGTCCCCCGACCCCTGATGTTCCCTGTGTCCCCTGACCCCTGGAGTCCCCTGTGTCCCCTGACCCCTGATGTTCCCTATGCCCCCTGACTCCTGGAATCCCCTGTGTCTATCCCAGAGCATTTTCTGATGTTAAATCTGACTCTGGTGTGTCCAGCAGCAGCAGGTCTGCATTGGAAAGGGACCTCCTGAGGGCCGTGGCCACCCGAGCTGGGCCTCTTTTGTCTAAAGGGATATCTTTGGCCACCCTGTGAGCCCCATTCCTTCCCAGCCTCAGTCTTCTGTGCATACAGCAGGCGCCTGTGCAGTGTGGTGGAGCCCCAGGGAGAGCTCCGGCCCTGCCTTCCTTGCTGGGAGCACGAGGCCCCAGCGTCTCTGACGTGCCCCCAGCTCAGAGCGGCTGCTGGCCTGAGCCTTAGATTGGCCCTTTGCTCTGTCCTGTCTCCATCCCGCACGCGGCTGGAGGAGGAGCCACTGCTCCAGGATGAGCAGTCCCAGGCGCTGCCCCACACGTCACCCCACTGGCCCCAGCCTCTGCTCAAGGGCAGGCCAGGGCCACCTGCCAGCGCCCCACTCCTGGTAGGTACGGAGGGTGGGTGTGTCCTCTGTGCACAGATGTGGGTGACCTCACACTCCCTGGGGCAGCGGACACCCCCTTAGGAGGACCCAGCCTCGTCCCAGGCTCCCACATAGTACTCGGGGATGGGGCCACCACGGCCCAGGCCCCCTCATTCCGTAGATGGGAGCACCAGCACCCCAGCCCCTCCCGCTGGGGCACACAGGTCCCTTCTGCTTCCTGGAGCCCGGGGTGGTCACCTCCCTTGGGGAGCCTCCTGCCTCTGTGGCCACCACTGTGCCTTCTCAGACACACCTGTCCCTGCGGCCCGAGACCCCAGGTCAATAGGAACCTTTTTTTTTTTTTTTTTGAGATGGAGTCTCGCTCTGTCACCCAGGATGGAGTGCAGTGGTGCAATCTTGGCTCATGACAACCTCTGCCCCCCAGGTTCAAGCGATTCTCCTGCCTCAGCCTCCCGAGTAGCCGGGCCTATGGGCGCCCGCCATCACGCATGGCTAATTTTCGTATTTTTAGTAGAGACGGGGTTTCGCATGTTGGCCAGGCTGGTCTGGAACTCCTGACCTCAGGTGATCCGCCCGCCTCGGCCTCCCTAAGTGCTGGGATGACAGGCGTGAGCCACCACGCCTGGCCTAAATGAGAACCTTAGATTTGGACCTTGCTGTGGGGAACAGGTTCCCAGGCTGACTGAAAAGCCTCTGGTCTGGAAATGTAAGAATATGGCCAAAGGTGGGATTCCCCTCAATCCCCCACCCCGCTCAGATCCAAGCTTCCTGTAGCCATCGGGAGCAGCCCAAGGCACCGCCCTGTTCCCCACCCTGGGGCTCTCCGTGCGCTGGATTCTCACCTGGCCACGCTGCTGCCTCTAACCCAGCTGGGCACGGCCACCTGCTCCCACCTGCCCAGCACTCCCCAGGAGACCCCAGAGCCCACCCTTGATGTGCTCGGCCTCTCCCCACAGCCCGGGCGGCAGCCGGCGTCCAGTGTGGACTGGCAAGTCATGTGCAAGCGTGCCGCCATCTACCCCACAGGGCAGGAGCTCCTGGCCCTGCAGAGGGCCGTGTCACATGCCGAGCGGGCCCTCCAGCTGGTGTCCAACACGCTGGCCGAGGAGGACCAGGGACACCGAGAGGAAGAAGGCGGCATGTGCAGGTGATTGGAGACTCCCTTCCCCGGGGCTCAGCTCTTAGGCAGGACAGAGGTCAGCTCCTCCGGACGAGACCCTGCAGGGACCCCCAGCTCTGATGGGCCTGGAGCCCTCGGTGGCCCGGGCAGCTTTCCAGCCGCTGGAGAGGGAAGTTCCCAGATCTCAGAGCCGGAGCTTCTGGGCGCTGAACGAGTCTGAGTTGAAGCAGTGATCCGTGCTGTTCTAATGCCTTACCGTTCTCTTTGCTATTGAAAGTGCATCTAAAAACGCAGTCCATGGGTTGGGCGCGGTGGCTCACGCCTACAATCCCAGCACTTTGGGAGCCCAAGGTGGGTGGATCCTGAGGTCAGGCGTTCGAGACCAGCCTGGCCAACATAGTGAAACCCCGTCTCTACTAAAAATACAAAAATTAACTGGGCGTGGCGGCGCACGCCTATAGTCCCAGCTACTCGGGAGGCTGAGGCAGGAGAATTGCTTGGACCTGGGAGGCCGAGGTTGCAGTGAGCTGAGATCGTGCCACCGCACTCCAGCCTGGTGCCTGGTGACAGAGCAAGACTCTGTCTCAAAAAAAAAAAAAAAAAAAACGTAGTTGATGAGGAATTGACAGTCTCTGTAAACCTCAGTTTCCTCATCTGCAAAAGGAAGCTGGGCGTGATTCTGAAAGGCCTTCTCTGCCTCGGGGAGCAATTGAGTAATCAGAGTAGCTCATGTCACTGAGCACCCGTGTGAGTCAGCTGCAAACCCCTGTGATTCTTAGGAGGCAAGAAAGTCCCTGCGTCTCCTAAGTCACTGCCATGGAGTTAAGTCATCTGAGCGGGAGTTACCTTTTTCACAGTCCTTCCTGCTCTGGTAGCTGCTGGTTTGTTGTGTTTCGTTTTGTTTTTTTTTAAAGAAGCAGGATCTGTTACCCAGGCTGGAGTGCAATGGTTCGATTGGAGCTCACTGAGCCTCAGACCCCCATGTTCAAGCTGTCCTCTCGCCTCAGCCTCCCAAGCAGCTGGGACTATAGGTGCCCACCACCACACCCAGCTAATTATTAACTTTTTGTAGAAATAGGGGTCTGGCAGCTAGACCGGTGGCTCACACCTGTAATCCCAGCACTTTGGGGGGCTCAAGCGGGTGGATCATGAGGTCAGGAGATCGAGACCATCCTGGTTAACACAGTGAAACCCGTCTCTACTGAAAATACAAAAAAAAAAAAAAAAAGCCCGGGGTGGTGGCGCGTGTCTGTAATTGCAGCTACTCAGGAGGCTGAGGCAGGAGAATCGCTTGAAGACAGGAGGAGGCTGTTGCAGTGAGCTGAAATTGCACCAATGCACTCCAGCCTGGGCCATCGAGGGAGACTCCCTCTCAAAAAAAAGAAAATTTTTTAGAAACAGTCTTGTTATGTTAGCCAGTCTGGTCTTGAACTCCTGGGCTCCTGGGCTCCAGTGATCCTCCCATCTCAGCCTCTCAAAGTGCCGGGAGGTTGCAGGTTCACTTTCCTCTTTGAATGCTTTGCTTTTTTTTTTTTTTTTTTTTTTTCCTTTTTTTTCTTTCTTTTTTTTTTTTTTTAAGATGGGGTTTCACCATGATGGCCAGGCGAGTCTTGAACTTCTGACCTCAGGTGATCCACCCACCTCGGCCTCCCAAAGTGCTAGGATTACAGGCGTGAGCCACCGCGCCCGGCCGCTTTTTTTTTTTTTTTTTTGACAGAGTCTCGCTCTGTCACCCAGGCTGGAGTGCGGTGGCTCAATCTCAGCTCACCACAACCTCCTCCCAGGTTCAAGTGATTCTCCTGCCTCAGCCTCCTGAGAAGCTGGGATTATAGGCACGCACCACCATGCCCAGCTGATTTTTGTATTTTTAGTAGAGACAGGGTTTCACCATGTTGGCCCGGCTGGTCTTGAACTCCTAACCTCAGGTGATCTGCCCACCTTGGCCTCCCGAAATGCTGGGATTACAGGCGTGAGCCACTGCGCCCGGCCTGAATGCTTTTCTGTGGTAAAATCTACCTAACACAATACTTAGCATTTTCACCAGGTCTAAGTGCACCGTTCAGGGGCATGAAACTTCACACAGTTGTGCCACCGTCACCCTGTCCATCCCCAGAACGGTCTCATCTTCCCAAATTGAAACTCTGTCTGGATTAAGCAAACTCCTCATTTTGTGCCACGCACCCATGCGTGCCCCTCGCCCCCATCTCTGTGGATTGGCCTGCGCTGGACAGTTCATAGAAATGGGGTCACACAGCATGTGTCCTTTCATGTCTGGCTGTTCCACTCTGCCTGAGGGCTTCCTTCTGCTGGAGTAGAGAGTACTGACTCCATCGAGGAAGTGTGAGCCTCACACTGTGCATTGCAAAGTGTCCCAGTACAATCAGCACCCAGGACCTTGCCTGCTGCTTTTTTTTTCTGTTGTTTTTTTTTTCTCTTTTTTTTGAGGCTGATCCCCACTCTGTCGCCCGGGCTGGAGTGCGGTGGTGTGATTTCAGCTCACAGCAACCTCGGCCTCCTGGGTTCAAGTGATTCTCCTGCCTCAGCCTTCCAAGTACTAGAACTACAGGCATGTACCACCACACCCAGCTAATTTTTCTTTTAATTATTATGATGTTATTATTTTGAGACAAAGTCTCACCCTGTCTCCCAGGCTGGAGTTCAGTGACACGATCTTGGCTCACTGCAACCTCTGCCTCCCGGGTTCAAGCAATTCTCCTGCCTCAGCCTCCAGAGTAGCTGAGATTACAGGCACCTGCCACCACACCCGGCTAATTTTTGTATTTTTAGTAGCGATGGGGTTTCACCATGTTGGCCAGGCTGGTCTCAAACTCCTGACCTCGCATGATCCGCCTGCCTCGGCCTCCCAAACCATGCCCATCCTGGGTTCTTGAATTTTCTAACCCCAGTGAATCAAGTGCATTGCTTTCTGTTTTTTCTGGAACCCATGTGAAGCCAAAACAACCATGTGACAAAGTGCATGAACGCTGGAGGTGTCGGACCTCTTGGGGCAGGCCTGGGGCTTAGCGTTTGCTCATGAGGAAGGAAAATGTGGGTTTGGCCAATGTCTTGGCTGTCCCGAGGCTTGCCCGGTGGCAGCCCCTCCGAGATGGATCTCACAGCGTCCCATTTCATGGACGGGGATGCCGAGGCATAGAGAGGCTTTGAAAATCGTGGGGTCCCCGTCGCTCAGGAGCAAGGCAGCTGGGGCACCTGGCGGCTCTCCACTGATGGCGCACGTCTGTGGCTTTGTCCCCACAGCAATGTGGCCCCCCAGGCTCGGGTCCTGAAAGGAGTCATGCGGGTAGGCATCCTGGTGAAGGGCCGCCTCCTGCATGGGGACAGGAACGTGCGTCTCGCTCTGCTCCGCTCCGTGAAGCCCACGCACAGCCTGCTGCGGAGGATCGCCTAGCAGCTGCCCCGGCAGCTCCAGGTGAGGTCAGGACCCGGTGCTCCCGGTGTCTGGCTGCCAGCCCTCTCCCCCGTAGCGCTTCGAGCTCCTAGATGGCAGGGAACTTTCATTAGAACACAGCTTTAAGACACAAGAAGCAGGCCGGGGGCGGTGGCTCATGCCTGTCATCCCAGCACTTTGGGAGGCCGAGGCGGGCGGATCACGAGGTCAAGAGATCGAGACCATCCTGGTCAACATGGTGAAACCCCGTCTCTACTGAAAATACAAAAATTAGCTGGGCATGGTGGCACATGCCTGTAATCCCAGCTACTCGGGAGGCTGAGGCAGAAGAATGACTTGAACCCGGGAGGCAGAGGTTGCAGTGAACCGAGGTCATGCCACTGCACTTTAGCCTGAAGACAGAGCAAGACTCTGTCTCATTAAAAAAAAAAAAAAAGCATTGGGCCGGTGCCATGGCTCACAAGCTGTAATCCCAGCACTTTGGGAGGCTGAGGTGGGCAGATCACTTGAGGTCAGGAGTTCAAGTCCAGCTTGGCCAACATGGTGAAAACCCGTCTCTACTAAAAATCCAAAAGTTAGCCGGACCTGGTGGCAGGTGCCTGTGATCCCAGCTAATCAGGAGGCTGAGACAGGAGAATCATTTGAGCCCTGGAGGCGGAGGTTGCAGTGAGCTGAAATCGCACCACTGCGCTCCAGCCTGGGCCACAGAGTGAGACTCCTTCTCAACAAAAAAGAAAATGAAAAATGAAAAATCGGTCCCCAGAGTAGTTCTTTCTTCCTGCGTGACTGTCACAGTCCCTGGGAGAACTCAGCCTTATTCCTTTTAGTTTTCCAGTGGGCACTGGATGCCCAGGGGCCAGGAAATGCTTGATTGGGTAGACAGTGTTCCTCATAGAAGGACCAGCAGCTGCAGAGCCCAAAGCAAGAGGCCCAGGGTGAGGAGGGGTGGGTGTGAGGGGATGAGAGTGTGCCTGGATCAAGCCAGGCCTGAAAGCCATACCAGGAGGTAGGATTGCATTCTTAGAGAAGTGGGGAGGCTAGAGAATTTTGAGCAGGGGAGTGACATACTCTGACTTCCCCGATTGCATCTTTTCCTGCACACCTGCAACATGACGGTGGTTCACATACAGCCCCTGCTTTCTGGAAAACTTGCAGCCCCGTGGCAAAGACAATTCCTGCTGCCCACGAGACTGGCTAAGGCTGTGGGGAGGCTGACAGCAACCACCCCAGTGATGTCAACGGAGCTCCCAGGGGCTGCCTTGCAGCAGGGAGGCCCTGAGAAGGGAAGGGATGGAGGATGAGGAGAGAGGTGGGTTTCAGAGGGGAGGCCAGGCCCCTGTGTGGGTACAGGCCACATGGAGGGTGGTAACCATGGACAGGAAGGCCAGACTGCGACACAGACTTCTTGAGTTATGTCCTTCTCACAGGAGATGAGGGCATCTCATCATAGTTTTAATTTATTCCTCCCTGACTATGGGGTAATGTGTGTCGTTGTGTAAAAAGGGCCATTTGTGTTTTTCTGCCAGTTACCAGTTTTTTATTGGATTGCTGGTCTTTTTCTTACTGAATTGCAGGTGTTCTTTACATATGGAGGCTCCTTACATCACAGGGTCTGTTTGCACGTATCTCTACATGTGTGTGCTCCTAGAGGGCTGCAACCGTGTCTCAGTCATTTGGAGGTTCCAGACACGGGGCACAGGGCCTGGTACCCAGGCAGCAAATGTAGGAGGCTTGACAGGGCTAACTCACCAACCTCGTCCTGGCTGATTGACACTCACCAACCTCGTCCTGGCTGATTCAGGGCTGCAGTAAGGTGGCGTTGTGTTGTATTTGCCCCTCCCAGACGGTGACCGAGGATGAGTATGAAGTCTCCTCCTCCCACCCTGCAGCCAACATTGTCAACTCCTCCTGCGAGGAGCCCAGGATGCAGGTCACCGTATCTGTCACCTCACCCCTGATGCGGGAGGATGCTTCCACGGACCCAGGTGTGGCACAGCCCTTCCTTCCAGCCACTGTCCCCCAAACACTTCCCTGGGGCACTGCCCATACCCAGGCCTGAGCAGGAAATGCAGCACCAGCCACCCTCTGGCACTCCTGTCCCCCTGAGGATTCCATGGGTCACACAGGAGCTGGGTCTCGGGGCAGCAGGGGGTCCCAGTGCCACTGGTTAGGGACGTGGGGGCTCTGGGGGCTGAAAGCCAGACCTGCCAGGCCTGGGAGGATGCGTGAGGGGCTGGGCCAGGCTGAGGGCAGTGAGGGTCTTGGCCAGTGACCCCTGCAGAGGCGGGCATCGGTAACGCACTGCATGTCTGTGCTCCCGAAGTCTCAGCCTGCTGTGGAATCTTCCAGAATAGTCTCTAGGGCAGTTTACCAAACTCCCGTCATCTTTCACCCATTCATAATCTTTTTCGGTCATGACTGAGGGCCGTGACCTGCTGATGTTTATCTTTCAGTCGATTTGGGTTTTTTGTAAGTTTTTTGAGACCGTCTTGTTCTGTCACCCAGGCTGGAGTGCAGTGCGATGATCTCAGCTCACTGCAGCCTCGGCCTCCCAGGCTCAAGCAGTTCTCCTGCCTCAGCCTCTCGGGTAGCTGAGACTGCAAGCTTGAGCCACCACGCCCAGCTAATTGTTTTGTATTTTTCGTAGAGATGGGGTTGTACCAGGTTGGCCAGGCTGGTCTCAAGCTCTTGACTTCAGGCGATCTGCCCACCTCAGCCTCCCTAAGTGCTGGAATTACAGGCGTGAGCCACCTCGCCCAGCCCCATTTGTTTTTTTTTTTTTTTTTGAGACAGAGTCTTGCTCTTGTCGCCCTGGCTGGAATGCAGTGGTGTGGTCTCAGCTCACTGCAACCTCCACCTCCCAGGTTCAAGCGATTCTCTTGCCTCAGCCTCCTGAGTAGCTGGGATGACAGGCGTGCGCCACCACGCCCGGCCAATTTTCGTATTGTTAGTAGAGATGGGGTTTCACCATGTTAGTTGGGCTGGTCTCAAACTCTCAGCCTCAGGTGATCTGCCTGCCTCGGCCTCCCAAAGTGCTGGGATTACAGGCGTGAGCCACCACACCCAGCCATCCCCATTTGCTTTTTAAAGCTTAAGTTTTTTTTTTTTAAAGGAGAACCTTTAAATCATCTAGTGGGAAGCCATGATTGGTCCTCATAAATAGTCATCTAGAAAATAAGGACAGTGTGGCGAAGAGAGAGCTTTCGGTGCTAGCTGAAGGCTCTGGTAAACTTGGGGGCGGTTGGGGAGTGGCGGGGGCGGGGGACGGGTAAAGGGTTGGCGGCTACTAGGCAGTGGCTCTTTCCTGACTTGGGTGGGTGATTAAGTGAGCGGAAATCCTGCTGTGAGGACAGATCAGCGACAGAAAAGCCCCGTGAGCCGCCCCCCAGGAAACTGTACTTCCTGTCCGCCTTTTCCTGTCTATTTCCCCTCCCCGGGCACAGCGTGGTGGGATGTGAGCTTCTAAAACTCCCTCTCTGGGCTGGCCACAGTGGCCCAGAGCTCTAATCCTGGCACATTTGGAGATCAAAGTGGGAGGATCAGTTTACTCCAGGAATTCCAGACCAGCCTGGGCAATGTACTGAGACCCCCATCTCTAAAAAGAAAAAAAGAAAGAGAATTGGCCAGGTGCTGTGGCTAATGCCTGTCATTCCGGCACAAGTCTGGCAGTTCACCTGAGGTCCGGAGTTCGAGACCAGCCTGGCCAACATGGTGAAACCCATCTCTACTAAAAATATAAAAATTAGCCAGGCCCGGTGGCAGGCACTTGTAGTCCCAGCTACTCTGGAGGCTGAGGCAGGAGAATTGCTTGAACCCGGGAGGTGGAGGTTGCAGTGAGCCGAGATAGCGCCACTGGACTCCAGCCTGGGTGACAGAGACTCCATCTCTAAATAAATAAATATTAGCTGGATGTGGTGGCACACACCTGGAGTCCCAGCTACTCAGGAGGCCAATGTAGGAGGATCACGTGAGCTCAGGAGGTCAAGGCTGCAGTGAGCTGTGATCGCACAGTGTACTCCAGCCTGGGCCACAGAGCAAGACCCTGCCTCTAAATACATAAAAAATAAAATAAAAAAGAACCCACTCCTCATATACACCTCTGCCATTTCCCTCAGCCCCAAAGGAGTAATTTCCCTGACAGGCCAGCAGGGATATTCGTGGACCACTGGGAAACCAGTGTGCCATCATGTGACCTACATGAACCCAGGGTCTCCCACAGTATTGCGTGTAATTGTCCCATTTTGTTTCTTGGTTTTTAAGAGACAGGGTCTCACTGTGGTCCAGGCTGGGGTGAAGTGGTGCAATCATAGCTCACTGCAGCCTCGGCCTCTGGGGCTCCAGCAATGCTTCCACCTTAGCCTCCCGAATAGTTGGGACCACAGGCGTGTGCCACCACACCAGCTAATTTTATTTTTTGTAGAAATGGTCTCACCGTGTTGCCCAGGCTGATCTCAAACTCCTGGGCTCTAGCGATCCTCCTGCCTGCCTCAGCCTCCCAAAGTGCTGGAATTACAGGCGTGAGCCACCGTGTACAGTTGAGAAATTTTTTTTTTTTTTTTTTTTTTTTTTTGGTGATGGAGTTTTACTCTGTCACGCAGGCTGGAGGGCATTGGTGAGATGTCAGCTCATTGCAACCTCCGCCCCTCGGGCTAAAGTGATTCTCCTGCCTCAGGCTCCCGAGTTGCTGGGATTACAGGCATGCGCCAGCACGCCTGGCTAATTTTTGAATTTTTAGTAGACATGGGTTTTCGCCATGTTGGCCAGGCTGGTCTCGAACTCCTGACCTCGTGATCTGCCTGCCTCAGCCTCCCAAAGTGCTGGGATTACAGGTGTGAGCCACTGTACCCAGCCGAGAAAAATATTCTTTTTTATTTTGTTTGCGATGGAGTCTTGGTCTGTAGCCCAGGCTGGAGTGCAGTGGTGCGATCTCAGCTCACTGCAACCTCCGCCTCCCGGGTCCCGGTTCAAGCAGTTCTCCCACCTCAGCCTCCCAAGTAGCTGGGATTACAGGCACATGCCACCATGCCCTGCTAATTTTTATATTTTTTAGTAGAGACGGGGTTTCACCATGTTGACCAGTCTGGTCTTGAACTCCTGACCTCATGATCCGCCTGCCTCGGCCTCCCACAGTGCTGGGATTACGGGCGTGAGCCACCGTGCCCGGCCGAGAAAAATATTCTTAAAGAGAAATAATAACCGGGGAGGGAACAGGGACCCACATCTCTCCCAGACTCTGGGGTCATTGTTGTCAATGACAGGACGTGTTGAAATCTGACCCACTTTCTCCCTTTCCATGAGACGTGTGGAAGTTTCTAGAAATATGGCTTAATTCATAGTTTCCTGTCTTCACCCTGATTGACTAACCAAGAGCGTCAGGGCTGAAATCCCTCAGTAGCCGTCAGGAAGCTCGGACCTTCCGGGAAGATGAGGTTTTCCAGGAATGGTTTGTCCAGTCCTCACTGGAGGACCATCACTCCCCAGATAACTAAAACGAGGCCTAAAGGATTGAGGCCGGGCGCGGTGGCCAGCACTTTGGGAGGCCGAGGCGTGAGAATCCCCTGAGGTCAGGAGTTTGAGTCCAGCCTGGCCAACATGGTGAAACCCCGTGTCTACGAAAAATACACAAATTAGCCAAACGTGGTGGTGGGGGCCTGTCATCTCAGCTGCTCACGAGGCTAAGCAGGAGAACGACTTGAACCCGGGAGGCGGAGGTTGCAGTGAGCCCAGATCATGCCACTGCCTGGGTGACTGTGTCTCACAAAAAAAAAAAAAAAAAAAAAAAAAAAAAGGATTTAGGGGCCTAAACTGAGCCCCTCACCCCATCGGGAGCAGAACCGGACAGGGCACCTTCCCTACATACCTCGAGGTTTTTCTTCTAGAAAGTGTGGAGGAGCCGCAGGCTGACCCAGGTGACGTCCTGAGCCGGGAGAGGTGCCTGGAGTCCCTGACCACCCTCCGTCATGCCAGGTGGTTTCAGGTCAGGGGGGCCGGGTTGGAGCAGGGAGAGGGGCGGCTTTGGGGAATGTGGCTCAGAGGCACCAGCCCGACCCGGCGTGGCCGCCTCAGCCCGTGGGCTCCCCACGCAGACCGAGATCCCTGCCCTCAGCTTCGCGGCTCATGGCTTGTCCTTGCCGAGCGCTGACTTGACAAGAGGTGCTGGCTCCTGGCTAATGGGGTCAGGAAACATGGAAGGAGTGGGTGCTCCCCATGGGATGGGGACACTGCCGTCCCGTGGCCACTCAACGGCTTGGTGGGACCAGGCTCATCTGGAAGTGGACTGCGCTTCCACCTGTCACCTTTGAGGCTGACCAGGCTCCCCATCATCCTCCCTGGGGTTCACGCTCACGACAGCGCCCGGTGCCCTTGTGACCGCATGAGCCCCCAAGAGCTAACCATGCGCTTCTCTCCCGAAGGCTCGAGCCAGTGGCCTGCAGCCATGTGTGATTGTCATCAGGGTCCTGCGAGACCTCTGCCAGCACGTGCCCAGCTGGGGGGCCCTGCCAGCCTGGGTAAGGCGTGCCCGGCCCTCTGCTGGGAACCCTGAGGGGCCCCATGGCCTCCACAGGCCCAGGCTGAGACAAACCTTCTCCCAGAGTGCGGCTTCCCTCGAAGGGGCCAGCGAGGGACCTAGCGATCACGAGAAGGTATGGGAGCGCCTGAGGCCCCCGGGTGGGGAGATGGCCCCCCAACAGCCTCATTTGACGGCATTATTCAAAACCCAGAATGATGCATGCAAATATGGGACCAGCCAGGGAAATGAGCTTGACCTTGTGGCGCCGGGCGGAGGGGCCCAGGTGGAGGACAGGCAGCGGGACTCTCCATCCTGGCTGCACGCTGGCCTCTGGATGACCCAGCCCAGACCCACCTGCTCTGGCGGGGAGAAGACCCCCTGTGGCTCTGACACCCCCCCCCCAGCCCCTCCTGGTAGAAAGGGGAGGGAAGAAAAGCAGAACCCTCTCCCCCAACAAGGTTCACAGAGCAGGCCCCATGCCCATGCTCCCCATGAAGACCCCAGGTCCCCACCTAGTCCCCACACCTCCTCCACCCAGCCTCCTCCCCTGCCCTGCAGGTGTCCCCCATCTCATGGTGGAGTGGTGTCTTGCGTCTGGTCCCTCCCACAGGGCCCCGTCCCTTATCCACACCCACCCACCCACTGCCCAGTGTCCAGAACACAGTCCAATACAGAGGCTTTTTTTAAAAGACAGTCTCTTTTTTATTTTTATTTCATTTGCTTATTTATTTTTTCGGTTGGAGTCTCACTCTGTAGTCCAGGCTGGAGTACAGTGGTGCGATCTCGGCTCACCGCAACCTCTGCCTCCTGGGCTCGAGCAATTCTCCTGCCTCAGCCTCCTGAGCAGCTGGGACTACAGGCACCCACCACCACGCCCGGCTAATTTTTGTATTTTTAGTAGGGACGGGGTTTTGTCATGTTGGTCAGGCTGGTCTCAAACTCCTGACCTCAGGTGATCCACCTGCCTCGGCCTCCCAAAGTGCCGGGATTATAGGCCTGAACCACCGTGCCTGGCCTATTTTTATTTTTTAACGTGAGACAGTCTCTTGCTCTGTTGCCCAGGCTGGAGTGCAGTGACACCATCATAGCTCACTGCAGCCTCAACATCCTGGGCTCAAGTGATCCTCCCACCTCAGCCTCCCAAGCAGCTGGGACCACAGGTGCATGCCACCGCTAATTTTTAAATTGTTTTGTAGAGATGGGGTCTTGCTACATTGCCCGGGCTGGTCTCAAACTCCTGGGCTCAAGCAATCCCCCTGCCTTAGCCTCCCAAAGTGCTGGGATTACAGGCCTGAGCCACCGTACCCAGCCTATAGAAGCTTTTAAGTCTTTAGGCTTCTACATGAGTGTTTCAGAAGTGACCATATCCGTCCATGAGGTTACTGCCTCTGAAATTTAAGGGATATTCACATGCTACACACACCCTCCCACTGCCAGACCCTCTCCTCCATGTCCAAAACCTGGTTCTCAGACAAGCAGGCCCGTTCACACTCTCGCCCCAACCACCCTTGGCTGTATCCAAAACCAAGGGCCTCAGGGGACAGGGGACACCCAGGTTTATTTGTTTTGGGGAGGGTTTTTTTTTTTTTTAGTTGGAGTCTTGCTTTGTCACCTGGGCTGGAGTGCAGTGACGTCATCTCGGCTCACTGTAACTCTGCCTCCTGGTTCAAGTGATTCTCCTGCCTCAGGTTCCCAAGTAGCTGGGATTACAGGCCACCGCCACCATGCCCGGCTAATTTTGGTATTTTTAGTAGAGATGGGGTTTCACCATGTTGGCCAGGTTGATCTCGAACTCCTGACCCCACGTGTTCCACCCACCTCGGCCTCCCTAAGGGCTCGGGTTACAGGGGTGAGCCACCGTACCCAGCCTTACACACCCATTGTTTAGGGGAAATGTCCATTCCTGGGAGGAGGTCGCAGCAGCCAGCTCCATGCTGGGTGACTGGCATGGGCCTGCCCTGACGTGGAGAGGGCCTGTGTTTCCTGAAACCTGTTTTCTGCTGTGAATGTAGAGGCGCCCACACAGTGCTTTGGGAAGCCACCATTGCCCATGTCCCTCTGTGCCCTCGGGAGCTGGCCACACGGGGACGTGGTCGGGTAGGATGGCTCCTTCCCCTCAGCTGTGGTGGGCCCCATGCGGCGGACAGTGCTTATGATGCTGGCATGTGATGTTACTGTGGACCAGCCGGGCAAACTGAGGCTCAAACGGGTGAAGAAAC
Source organism: Cheracebus regulus (assembly GCA_963574635.1). NCBI lineage: Eukaryota > Metazoa > Chordata > Mammalia > Primates > Pitheciidae > Cheracebus > Cheracebus regulus. Next base: position 48,563 of record CAUYQU010025482.1, on the reverse strand, counting down.
CAGCCCTTGTGGGAGGCTGAGGCAGGAGAATCACTTGAACCCGGGAGGTGGAGGTTGCGGTGAGCCAAGTTTGCACCACTGCACTCCAGCCTGGGCAGCAGGTGAGACTCCATCCCATGGCTGTGCCAGGAGGCGGCGGAGGCCCCCCATGGGCTGCCCTCCTCAATGGAAGAACAGTGGACGGCAGGAGTAGAGAAAGCGCTGGGAGGCCGGGCGCAGTGGCTCACCCCTGTAATCCCAACATTTTGGGAGGCCGAGGTGGGCAGATCACAAGGTCAGGAGTTTGAGATCAGACTGACCAGCATGGTGAAACCCTGTCTCTACTAAAAATATATATATATAAAAATTAGCCGGGCGTGGTGGCGCACGCCTGTAATCCCAGCTGCTCTGGAGGCTGAGGCAGGAGAATCGCTTGAACCCGGGAGGTGGAGGTTGCAGTGAGCCAAGATGGCACCATTGCACTCTAGCCTGGGCGACAGAACGAGACTCCGTCTCAAAAAAAGAGAAAGAGCTGGGAGGGGTCTCTTTCCCAGGGCCCCGGGACCTCCCAGGCAGGCAGGGGCGGCTGTACTCCCCGAAAGCACAGCAACAGCTCTTCTGTCTGTCCCCACCAGGCCATGGGGCTGCTGTTGGAGAAGGCCGTGAGCACTGCGGCTGGGCCCCTGGGCCCAGGGATGCAGTGAGGCGGGTCCTGGAGTGCGTGGCCACAGGGACGCTCCTGCCAGGTCAGTTGTTGGGCTGGAGGGCCCAGAAGGTGGGCAGCAAATCAGAGACCAGGGCCCACAGCCGTGGCACAAAGAGCTGGAGTCACAGACCCTCCTGCAGGAGGAAGCCTGCAGCCCAGGCAGGAGAGCGGCCCACGAGACACGCGCGCGCCCAGCAGGGGGGCAGCCAGGCTGCAGCCATGGAGGGCACCGCCCTGCACGCAGGGCACAGACTCACAGGTCCCCAGAGGGAGGGCTCGGCCCCCACCCAGGAGCCGGCAGCTATGTTCTCTTATGGCCACACCCACCAGCGGCGGCGGCACAGACCCATCCTGGCACAGAGCCACCCTGGTGCCCGTCCTCCAGAGATTATCCAGAGGGAACAGCAAGCACCTGAAGATGATGGGGGCACAGAGCTGCGCGGCACCATGCATTCTACACCAGCACAGGGGAGAACGCGCCAGGATACACTCGTGTGGGGGGTGGCGGTCAGATACGGAAAAGGGGTTTCTGAGTCATTTTTAGTGACACAGGATGATACCAAGTGAAAAGGAAGAGCAAAGCATTGGGCCCATGGCCTGAGCCATTATGTAAAGCACGTATGTGGGCATGCACACGCACGGGCGCACACACAGTCATGAGTGCACACATGGGCACACAGGCATGCACACACAGGAACAGACATACATGCACCCATACGGGCATGCAGGCACACATGCACACACACAGACATGCCTGTGCATAAGGACATGCAGGGGTACACAGGCACAACATGCATGAGCACACACACGAGCACACACATAGACACATAGACACATGGACATGCATGCACACGGGCACACGGGCACACATGCATGCACACAGGCACACATGCACACAGACACAGGCACACACAGGCATGTGCACATGGGCACCCATGGACATACGAGCATACCCGCGCACACACAGGGGTGCACACAGGCATGCACACACAAAGCCCGGGAGGTGCTGGCAGTCCAGTGGGCCTTGAGGGGCTGGGAGGACTCCCCCATGAGCCCGGGTGAGCCCCTGCGCCTGCGGAGACAGGCCTGAGGGTCAGCTGTGCTGCAGTTGCAGGTATAGCCCCATGCACGAGCCCCTGAGGCCCGGTGGTGTCATGGGACGGGCTTGTCACCATCTTTCATGAGGGCATCTCACCTTCTTTGCTGCTCCCGCTCCCCTCACAAAGACGGCCCCGGGCTCCAGGATCCCTGCGAGAAAGGCCAGACAGACGCCCTCGAGCCCATCCATGACCCTCCCGGAGCGGAAGGATGTGACCGCCAGCGCCCAGGCAGATGCCCTTGAGCCCATGACCCTCCAGGCGCAGGAGGACGTGACCACCAGCGCCCAGACAGACGCCCTCGAGCCCGTGACCCTCCAGGAGCGGGAGGATGTGACTGCCAGCGCCCAGGTAGGAGGGCTGGGCCCCTCAGCCGCCGAATCCACGGCAGGGGTCCCACCTCCATCATACAGCTGTGCAGTGTTCCCCGAAATAGCCTGGGGTTCCCCTTCCCTCCCTCCCACAGAGGTGTACAGGAACAGGAGGAGAGCCTGTGGATGGCAGGACTGCACCTGGGGACAGGGCCAGCCTGGCGTGCTGGCATGGGGCTGGCAGCTCAGAGCCAAAGCCACCACCATAACCAGGCCCAGACCTCAAGTTTCACTGGCGGGGACCGTCCTCCGGCCACGCTCCTGACCACGGTCCTAAAAGCCCAGCCATGGCCAGCAGCTCGGCCTGGCCAGTACTCACCTGTGGTTTCCTTGTTTGCAAATTTGTTTATAAGAAAAGTCTCCCAGCAGCACAAAACCCAAACCGCACTGGGTCTGACATTTATGCATTGCCTTTAAAACGGGATCAGTGGCGTCGCTCACAGCGCAGGATGTGGGGTCCTGCCGGTGAGGCAGGAAGAGCTGGTGGGCAGTGGAGTGGGGGCTTCCTGGGACAGTCCTGGCGGTCAGCCGGCAGCGAGCAAAGTCCTCAGGCCCTGCGGTAACCCAAACTCAGCAGTCTCAGGAAGCGGTGTCTTGGCCGGGCAAGGTGGCTCATGCCTGTCATCCCAGCCCTTTGGGAGGTGGAGGCGGGTGGATCACCTGAGGTTAGGAGTTTGAGACCAGTCTGGCCAACATGGTGAAACCATATCTCTACTAAAAATACAAAAATTGGCCGGGCGTGGTGGTGGGTGCCTGTAATCCCAGCTACCTGGGAGGCTGAGGCAGGAGAATCGCTTGAACCCGGGAGGCGGAGGTTGCGGTGAGCGGAGATCACACCACTGCACTCCAGCCTGGGCGACAGAGCAAGACTCCATCTCAAAACAAAACGGAGAGAGTGTCTCGAGGGACACAGGATAGGCCTGGCCCGTCCGCTGGTGGCTGCAGACGCCAGCCCCTCTGTGTCCCCTGCTCCCAGGGCGCAGGGCAGGCGGTGATCCTGACGGGCGGTGTGTGCCCCACAGCATGCCCTGTGGATGCTGGCCTTCCGGCAGACACACAAGGTCCTGGGCATGGATCTCCTGCCACCCAGACACCGGCTCGGGGCCGCTTCCAGAAGAGGCAGCGGGCGCCTGGCGAGGCTGAGGAGGGTGTAGGGGACAGGAAGCCGGGCCGGCGGGGCAGAGAGGGCGGAGAGGGGCTCATGTGAGCTGCCTGCCCACCTACCTGCCGGCGTTCACACCCCTGCACTCCTGGACACGTGGACGCCGACCAACGGCTATTTCATCCCCGACGCTGGACAACAGTAGTTCTTTGAGTAACGCCCCGTGGGTTTCTTTTAAAACGTGTGCTTGAGGCTGGGCGCCGTGGCGCATGCATTTAATCCCAGCACTTTTGGAGGCCAAGTTGCTTGAGCCTGCAAGTTTGAGGCCAGGCTGGGCAGCAGAGTGAAACCCCCATCTCTCCAAAATATTTTTAAAAGCTTGGCGTGGTGGCTGGCCGGGCGTGGTGACTCACGCCTGCAATCCCAGCCCTTTGGGAGGCCGAGGTGGGCAGATCACCTGAGGTCAGGAGTTCAAGACCAGCCTGCTAATACGGTGAAAGCCTGTCTCTAGTAAAAACACAGAAATGATCCTGGCATGGTGGTGTGCGCCTGTAGTCCTGGCTGCTCGGGAGGCTGAGTCTGGAGGATTCCTTGAGGCCAGGAGGGCGGTGAACTTTGCACCACTGCACTGCAGCCTGGGCAACAGAAAACCTTGTCTTTTAAAGGAATTTTTTTTTTAACATTTGTGCTTAAATTGTTAGAGAGATGGCACCATCCAGCACCGGGAGTGGCACCCCCTTCCTGGAGGGCCCTGTCCCCCACAGCCACGTGGGCCAGCAGAACAGAAAGCAGATTCTAAACTCCAGGGTTTCTTGCTGGCTGTGAGCTCACCTTGTGGTTGCAGGAAGGGGCGGATGTAAAATGCTGCCTTTAGACCAGGCGTGGTGGCTCACGCCTATAATCCCAGCACTTGAGGGGCCGAGGTTGGTGGATCACTTGAGCCGAGGAGTTTGAGATCAGCCTGAGCAATATGGTGACACCCCATCTCTACAAAAAATTAGCCGGTGTGGTGGCCGGAGCCTGCAGTCCCAGCTCCCCAGGAGGCTGAGGCTGTACGATCCCTTGAGCCCAGGAGGTCAAGGCTGCAGTGAGCCAAGATTACGCTACCGACCTCCAGCCTGGGTGACAGAGCAAGCCCCTGTCTCAGAAAACAAAACTTTCTTTGGATGTCCTGTGGCGTGGATTTGAAATCATGTGGGCGGGCTGTGTTCTGGGGCCCCCCATGTGTGTGGACAAGCCCAGGGGAGCACCCGGCTGGCATCCTTGGGAGCCCCGCCCAAACAGACCCCCTGCCCAGCTTGGCAGCCAGACGTCAGCAGGGCCTGAGCCAGGCTTATCCCCTGTGGGGAGGGCCACGGGGCCAGGCGGACCCCCAACAGGCGATGAGGGTGCTGGCTGGGCCTCCCCCGGGAACAGATGTGCCCGACCGACCTGGAACCCAGAGACATCCCCCCCGCCACCCGAGCCCTGTACCACTGAGTGCCTTTCACAGAGAAAACCCTCTCTGCCTTGTGTCCCTGAGGCCTGGCATTCAGCCTTCCTCCTTCCTCCCTCCTTCCCTGATGTAGACGGCAGCTGGCCCTGAGGCGGGGGTCCCCAGACCCCCGACTTGTGGGAGCAGGGCCCGGGACCCGTGCCTGGGAAACCCAGGGTGGTGCCGCTATCCTGTGGGCGCTGGCCGTGGTGGGCTCGGTTCAGCTTCTCTGTGTTTGAAGGAAGGGACAGCCCGCGTGTGGCCCGCTGTGTGCACGTCTTTGTGGAGCTGCCTGGAAACTGGCAGACAGGGGAATAAAGGAAACTGCTTGTCTTCCGTGTGAGCCGTGCCGTCCTCCCCGCTGTGTGTGGGTGACCCCAAACGCTGGGCTCTTCACCTCCTTCTCGGGGTCCCCGGTGGCGGTCTCCAAGAAACTGCCGCCCAGATGTAGGCTGGGAGGGCCCCAAGGGGCTGGCACTGCTCAGTGGCTGCTCCCCAAGGCATGGGCACCTTCAGGCTGCCCCCTCACGAGGGTCCCCTGGGAACACAGACACACGCGTCTCAGCGTCTCCCATACCCAGCTCTCTGCCTCAGTCCTCAAGGGTTCCCCTGGCTCTGATCTAGAGACACACAGCAAGACTCTCTGGAGGCTCCCCAAGGGCTTCCTGGAGGAGGAGGCAACTATGCTGAGTTTGGGAGAGATGTCTCTGCCAGAGTGCTTTCCCCCTCATCCCCAAACCCTCAGAAGGCGGGCGGAGGGTGCTGAGATGTTGAGACCTGGTCATCTTGGAAGAGTTTTGTGACAGCTTCCAGCCCACTGGGCTTCCCTAGCAGTGTTTTCGGGGGCAGGCAGGGAGCAGAGTGGGGAGGAGGCAGATGCAGGGGGCGGTCGGCGGGACGGGAGTGGCAGGGTCTGGGCATGGAGGGCACTGTTTCAGGCCCAGGCCAAAGGAAGCGGGTGGGGAGCCACCGAGGGGTCCCCTTCTGGCAGGGACTATCTGCCAGCAACAGGAGTCGCTGGTTTAGCCTCCCTGGAGGGCAGGCGGCCTCTCGGCCACCCTCTCTCTTTCAGCTTTGCAGCAAACAGCACCGCCATTTGCCCAGGGCCCAAGATGACAGCCGCCACCACCAGGGAGCCCTCCTGTATTCCTCTGTGCTCCCCCCGGCCAATCCACAAGGATATCTTGTCAATTCCAGTTCCACTTCCTTTTCGTTTTTGTTTCTGAGACAGGATCTCACTCTGTTGCCCAGGCCAGAGTGCAGCAGCTCAATCTCAGCTCACTGCAGACTGCGCCTCCAGGGTTCCAGCGATCCTCCCTCCTCAGGCCTTCCTAGTAGCTGGGACTCCAGGCCTGCATCACCAGGCCCGGCTAATTTTTTGTATTTCTAGTAGAGACGGGGTTTTGCCGTGTTGCCCAGACTGGTCTCAAACTCCTGACCTCAGGTGACCCACGTGAGCCACCACGCCCGGCCTATTCCTTCACTTTGTTCTTTTTCTTTTCTTTTTTTTTTTTTTGAGACAGAGTCTTGCTGTGTTGCCCAGGCTGGAGTGCAGTGGCGCGATCTCGGCTCACGGCAACCTCTGCCTCCCGGGTTCAAGCGATTCTCCTGCCTCAGCCTCCCGAGTAGCTGGGACTACAAGCGCACACCACCACACCTGGGTAGTTTTTTGTATTTTTAGTAGAGACGGGGTTTCACAGCGTTAGACAGGCTGGTCTCAGTCTCCTGACCTCGTGATCTGCCCACCTGGGCCTCCCAAAGTGCTGGGATTCCAGGCGTGAGCCACCGCACCCAGTCTCTTCCTTGACTTTAAACCATGCAACTCTGAGACGATTGGGTATCTGTCTTCCCCTTGAGAACGTGAACTCTCTACGGGCATGAAGCCTGGCATCGCCAGTGCAGTCACCACTGTATGCCCAGATCTTGGGCGGGTCAGGTGGACGCCAGCGGCTGAGTCAACCTCAATGCCTAAAGCCACGCTCTGACACCAAAAGACGTGTCTCTTTCTGGTGGTTAAGAGAACACCATTTGTCATCTGGGTGTGGTGGCTTGTACCTGTAATCCCAGCACTTTGTGAGGCCAAGGCTGGCGGACCAGTAGAGAGGTCAGGAGTTCAAGACCAGCCTGGCCCATATGGTGAAACTCCGTCTCTACTAAAAATACAAAATATTAGCTGGGTGTGGTAGTGGGTGCCTGTCATCCCAGCTACTTGGGAGGCTGAGGCAGGAGAATCACTTGAACCCAGGAGGTAGAAGTTGCAGTGAGCCGAGATCGTGCCACTGCACTCCAGCCTGGTGACAGAGCGAGACTCTGTCTCAAAAAGAGAATACTTGGCCGGGTGCCGTGGCTCACGCCTGTAATCCCAGCACTTTGGAAGGCTGAGGCGGGAGGATCACCTGAGGTCAGGGGTTCGAGACCAGCCTGGCCCACAAGGTGAAACCCCATCTCTACTAAAAACACAAAAATCAGCAGGGCATAGTGACTGGCACCTGCAATCCCAGCTACTCGGGAGGCTGAGGCACGAGAATCGCTTGAGCCCGGGAGGCAGAGGTTGCCGTGAGCCGAGATCACACCACTGTGCTCCAGCCTGGGCGACAGGTCTCAAACATAAAAAGAACACCATTTGTCTCCATCTTGTAACGGGAGAGAGACTCCAGCCAAGGCCATGGGGTCAGAGGGAAGGGACGGGGGAAGGGGCACACCCTGGCAGGCCTGGCGATCACAGCAGCCCCTGGTGGGAGGCACCTCGTCCCCTGCTGTGAACCCAGGCGGTACCTGCAGGCCGGCTCCCTTCCTTACGCCCCGGGAGAGGCGGTTCTCGGAAGCCTCCCACCCATGGCTCCCGTTCCCATCCCTGGCTCCTGGGGAAGGCAAAGAGGATTCCCACCGCCAGGTGGATGCCAGCCAGCCCCGCTGACAAAGAGTTAAGTCGGCCCTCCTAGCAACTCCAAAACACCAAGTTTAGGCGGCGCGACAGCAAGCTCCAGCAGTTGGTTAGCAAAGGGACTGGGTGCAGATGGATGGACCGTCTGGGCTGCAGAGCCCCCGGGCCTGACAAGCAGTCGTTCCCGACCCGTCCTCCCCAGCCCTACCCGGCAGCGGTCCTGGAGCAGGCCAGCAGGTGGAGGGAAGACACCCAGACTGCAGGGGCTGGAGAAGCAAACCCCCCGCCCCACACACACACAGAGAACTGGAGCTCGGGGACCTCGGCTGCGGATGCTGGCGGTGAGCTGGGTTGCTAGGCGACCTCGGTGAGTGTGGGCAGGATGATACCGGGCGTGTGGGCAGGGCTGGAACCCAATCCTGCGGGAGGTGCTGGAAAGACAAAATCGGAAGGGCAGGCTGACAGCCGCCTCTGCAAGGTCACAGACAGCACGGAGAGACGGCCGCTGGAGGCCCTGGGTCCCCCGGCCCAGTCACTCTCAGTGTGGTGGGCAGCCTGTCCCTGGCCAGGCTCAGGGTCCTTTGGGAAAAGAGTGTCGCTGCCGGTCGGTCTTGTCGCTGGCTGCCTCCCTAGTTGAGCTTCTAGGACTAAGACGATGTTGGGGGTGAGCAGATGAAGACCTGCTTTTGTCGTTAAGGTGGAGAAGGCATCTGAGTGGGAAATGGTCACTCCGAAGTTTTGAAAATGAAACGCATCAGGACGCATTGGCCAGGCGCGGCGGCTCACGCCTGCCATCCCAGCACTTTGGGAGGCTGAGGCGGGAGGATCACTTGAGGTCAGGAGTTTGAAACCTCGTCTGTACTAAAAATCCAAAAATTAGCCGGGCGTGGTGGCGGGCGCCTGTAATCCCAGCTGTTTGGGAGGCTGAGGCAGGAGAATCGCTTGAACCCGGGAGGCGGAGGTGGCGGTGAGTCCATATCGCACCATGCACTCCAGCCTGGGCGACAGAGCAAGACACCGTCTCAAATAAATAAACAAAAAGAATAAAAAATAAGACGGCAAAATTTATGCGACATGTATTTTTCCGCATACATTTGTTTTTCTCGTGAATTGGGCTTTTCCCACAATGAAAAACTTGGACAATCCAGAAGAACAGAAGAAGGGAACGGAACAGCAGCTGTGAGCATCTGGCTCCCTCCTGCCTTCTCGCCTTTCTTCTTTGTGTGTTTTTTTATTTTTTTAGATGGAGTTTTGCTCTTGTCACCCAGGCTGGAGTGCAATGGCGTGATCTCGGCTCCCCGCAACCTCCGCCTCCCGGGTTCAGGCGATTCTCCTGCCTCAGCCTCCCGAGTAGCTGGGATGACAGGTGCCCACCACCATGCCCGGCTAATTTTTGCATTTTTAGTAGAGACAAGGTTTCACCATGATGGCCAGGCTGGTCTTGAACTCCTGACCTCAGGTGATCCACCCTCCTCGGCCTCCCAAAGTGCTGGGATGAGAGGTGTGACCCACTGTGCCTGGCTGACATTTTTTTGGCGGGGGGGGGTGGGGGGGACACAGTATCACTCTTCTTGCCCAGGCTGGAGTGCCCCAGTGGTACACTTTCAGCTCACTGCAACCTCCACCTGGTGAGTTCAAGTGATTCTCCTGCCTCAGCCTCCCGAGCAGCTGGGACCACAGGTGCCCGCCACCATAACTGTCTAACTTTTTTTTGTATTTTGGTAGAGATGGGGTTTCACTGTGTCGCCCAGGCTGGTCTCAAATCCCTAACCTCAGGTGATCCACCCACTTCAGCTTGCCAAAGTGCTGTGATGCAGGCGTGAGCCACCGCACCCGGCCTCAATGCCGGTTCTTTCAGCTGCTCATTGATTCCGTAGGTGTGTTGAATGCCCGTGATGTGTACTGGGCCGTCATTCACATGGTTTCCCTATTTCTCCCGTTGAGAATGTTGACAATTATTCCGTAGACAATCAGCAAACACCACCTTCCTTGGGGCACCCAAGGATGAGCCAGAAGCCTGGCTAACACGGTGAAACCCCGTCTCTACTAAAAACACAAAAATTAGCTGGGCATGGTTGCGAACGCCTGTAGCCCCAGCTACTCGGGAGGCTGAGGCAGGAGAATCACTTGAGCCTGGGAAGCGGAGGTTGCGGTGAGCTGAGATTGCACCACGGCAGCACTCCAGCCTGGCCAACAAGAGCAAAACTCCCACTCTAAATAAATAAATAATTTTTAAAAACCCCCACACACAGGTAATTAAAATGAAAGTCACACACAGAATAGTGACCCCAGATGCCTTCCCTCGTGTGGCTCCTAGAACACTGGATGCCAGGCTTTGAGAAAAGCCTTCCAGATGCTGCTTATGTTTCAGGCTCCCTGCCCAGTGACCAGCCCCCACCTCCCCGCTCCCCAACACACCCCCCACCCCCCATCACCGGACAGTGAAGCCACCCCATGGTGAGGAGGCTTCCGTCAGCTCTGCAGCACTCCATCGTCGTTGTTCACCAGCAGAGAGGCCAAAACACACAAAGAGAAAAGTAACTTGAAGGAGAGAGACAAAGAGGGCAGAAGAAAACATTTCTAGAAAAATCCTTACTTTCCTGATTCCAACAGAGAGACAGAAAAAAAACCCGCATGCATCTTATCCTCAGAGAGATCGTAGAGGATATAATAGCCAAGAAACAGGTGTAAGTTTGCCTTTGCTTTCTTTTTCTTTCTTTTTCTTTTTTTTTCTTTCCTTTCTTTCTTTTTCTTTTCCTTCCTTCCTCGCTTCCTTTCTTTCCTTCTTTCCTTTCTTTCCTTCTTCCCTTTCTCTCTCTCTCTTTCTTTCTTCTTTCTTTTTCTTTTATTTATTTTTTGAGATGAAGTCTCCCTCTGTCGCCCAGGCTGGAGTGCAGTGAAGTGATCTCGGCTCACTGCAACCTCCACCTCCTGGGTTCCAGCGATTCTCCTGCCTCAGCCTCCCGAGTAACTGGGATTACAGGTGTGCGCCACCACACCTGGCTAATTTTTGTATATTTAGTAGAGACGGGGTTTCGCCATGTTGGCCAGGCTGCTCTCAGACTCCCATCCTCAGGTGATTCACCCACCTCGGCTTCCCAAAGTGCTGGGATGACAGGCATGAACCACTGCACTGGGCCAAGAAATTCTGTTATTTATTTATGTATTATTTGGAGATGGGGGTCTCGCTCTGTTGCCCAGGCTGGTCTCAAAATCCTGAGCTCCATGAGCCACTGTGCCTGGCCAAGTTTGTCTTTTTTTTTTTTTTTTGACACAGAGTCTTGCTCTGTCACCAGGCTGGAGTGCAGTGGCACAATCTCGGCTCACTGCAACCTCCGCCTCCTGGGTTCAAGCGATTCTTCCTCCTTAGCCTCCCAAGTAGCTGGGATCACAGGCGCATGCCACCACGGCCCGGCTAATTTTTGTATTTTTAGTAGAGACAGGGTTTTACCATGTTGGCCTGCATGGTCTTGATCTCTTGACCTCCTGATCCACCCACCTCGGCCTCCCAAAGTGCTGGGATTACAGGCATGAGCCACCATGCCCAGCCAAGTTTGTCTTTTAAAGAGGAACAATGAAAGAACCAGAAAGAGCTCTTGGAAATTAAAACTCTGATAGCCAATGGGTATGGTGGTGCAGGGCTGTAATCCCAACATTTTGGGAGGTTGAGGCAGGCAGATGGCTTGAGCTCAGGCGTTTGAGACCAGCCTGGGCAACAGAGTGAGACTTAAAAAAAATTTAGCCAGCATGGTGGCAGGCACCTGTAGTCCCAGCTACTTGGGAGGCTGAGGCAGGAGGATCACTTGAGCCCAGGAGGTTGAGGCTACAGTGAGCTGTGATTGCATCACTGCACTCCAGCCTAAGCAAAAGTGTTATAGCCTGTCTAAAAAAAAAAAAAAAAAAAAAAATCTAATAGTCAAAATTAAAATGTCAATAGAATGGGCTGGAAGAAAAAGTAGAAAATGGGGGCATGGGGGAAGGTAGGTAAGAAAATGAGAAGCTCAATCCAAGAAGTCCACCCTAGGACAACAAGGTGTTCCACAAAGACACCAGAGAAACCAAAGTGGAAGAAATCACCAATGATATCATTCAAGAAAGTTTTCCAGGAAGAGAACACATGAAAGAGCCTGCCAGGCACTCGGCACAATGGTTGAAAACAGACCCACACCAAACCCACCACTGTGAAAGTGCAGGTGTAGGGAACAAGAAGAAGATTCTAGAAGCTTCCAGAGAGAGAGAAAGAGAGAGAAGTTAACCATGAGACAGGCAAAGGATGAGGAAACAGGACAACTTCCAATCATTCAGCTTCCCAAGACTACAAGCTGGAAAACCCACAATCTTCTCCTTAGCCAAACCACCAATCACCCAGGAGAGCAGGAGAAAAACACTTTCTCTGGAAGTACTAGGGAGTGCACATCCCTAAAACAAGGAAGCAAACCAAGAAACAGGAAGACCCACAACCAAGAAACAGGAGCTACATCCCAAGAATTCCCCTGTGCTGAAGAAGAGAGGGGCCAGGATCACAGCTGGGCAGGAGGAGCAACCGGTCCTGAGTGGAGAATTCAGTTCTGGTGGAGAGGCTGGGGAAAAGAGAGAGCCACAGACACATAAAACCAAGGCAATGACTAACTCCAGGGAAATAAAAAAGCAGGTCCCAGAAATAATGTTCTTAGTATCCATTGCTCCACCGTAAATAATATTTATATTAATATATACTATAAGCACTGAATTTTCATGTATGCAAAAATTGTGACTTAACTACTGGGGGAGCAGAACGCTTAAGAGAGCTAAATCTTAACCTTCCAGACTAGGAAGTCAATGGACAACATCCAGTTGATAAATCAACAGATGCGTAAAACACATTACTTGGAAATGTGGAGGTAAATACCTTGGAAACAGCCGATGAAAACAGCAACAGCAACCCTGGAGGACATCGTATTGCTACGTCTTCAGCACACAGTAAAACACCCTATAAATACCATCTACTGTTTGTACCAGCAAGAAGGGGCTCATTGCTGAGTTGAGGAGCTCTACTTATATATTTTGGTCTTATTTTTTTTTAACACTTCTTGAGAGTTTATTACATGCCATGAGTATCAGCACATTTAATTTAACAGATTGAAAAATGCAGCCAGGTGCACTGGATCCTGCGTGTAATCCCAACACTGGGAGGCCGAGGCGGGTGGATCACTTGAGATCAGGAGTTCAAGACCATTCTGGCCAACATGGTGAAACCCAGGCTCTGTGAAAAATACAAAAATGAGCCAGGCGTGGTGGCATGTGCCTGTAGTCTCAGCTACTGGGGAGACTGAGGTAGAAGAATCACTTGAACCCGGGAGACAGAGGATGCAGTGAGCCAGGATCATGTCTCTGCACTGCAGCCTGGCTGACACAGTGAGACTCCGTCTCAAAAAAAAAAAAAAAAAAAAAGAAGCACCTACTTGTAATAAAGACTATGAGAAGGTCAGGATGAGCAAACCCCAATGTGAGGGCCGAGTCCAACCTGCTGTCTGTATCTGCACAAATCCCCCAGCTAAAATTGTTGTTTAACGTTTGTAAATAGTTGGAGGAAAATGGAATCATAATGTGAAGCCAGGCATGGTGGCTCATGTCTGTAATCCTGACACTTCGGGAGGCCGAGGTGGGCGGATCACCTGAGGTCAGGCATTCGAGACCATCCTGGCCAACATGGTGAAACCCGTCTCTACTAAAATACAAAAGTTAGCCAGGCATGGTGGCACGTGCCTGTAGTTCCAGCTACTCAGGAGGCTACTCAGGAGGAGAATCGCTTGAACCAGGAGGCGGAGGTTACAGTGAGCCAAGATCGCACCACTGCACTCCAGCCTGGGTGACAGAGCGAGACAGTCTCAAAGAAAGAAGAAAAAGTAATACGAAAGTCAGATTTCAATGTCCATAAATAAAGTTTTCTTGGACGGCAGCCGCGGTCTTTGGCTTCTGTGCTATCCGTGGTGTCGCTGCAAGGGCAGAGCTGAGCAGCTGGGACAGGGACCAGCAGGCCCTTTATAGAGACAGTTTGCTGGGCCCTGAGTTCAAGGATGAGGTCATGGAGGGTGAAGGTAAGAGGGATCCTGGAGGAGAGACCTGGGGGCTGCTCTTGAGTAGACGGGGTTTGTCTTCCACAATAGTGTGTATGTCCCTTGGTCTTTTCTTTTTTTCTTTTCTTTTTTTTTTTTGAGATAGGGTCTTGCTGTGTTGCCCAGGCTGGAGTGCAGTGGTATAATCATGGCTCACTGTAGCCTTGACCTCCCAGGCTCAAGTGATCCTCCTGCCTCAGCCTCCCGAGTAGCCGGGACTACAGGCGTGCATCACCACACCCAGCTAATTTATTTTATTTTTTTGTAGAGACAGGATCTCACTGTGTTGGCCAGGCTGGTCTGGAACTCCAGGGCTCAAGCAGTCCTCCCACCTCAGCCTCCCAAAGTGCTGGGATTACAGATGTGAGCCTTGGTGCCTGGCCCCTCCTTCTTCAGACTTTACCCTTTCATCTGCGTCTGTTTATTGTTCTGTAAGAGCCTTTTCTCTTCCAGGCTTCAGACATAAACGGATGCTGGAGCCAGGCCTCATTACGCTAGCGAGGAACATCTAGTCTGCCGTGGGGAGCAAGGACACAGTGAGTTTGACGGTAACGAGGGGGACAGGATAACAGGTAGGGACCCCGCTCTGACGATAGAGTAACTAAGGGCGGCCGCTGTGGGCTGGCCAGGGAGGGGCTCTTGGAGAAGCTGAAAGTGCAGAGAAGTAGTTGGCCTTGAGAAGAGCTGTGGAGAGCACGTGCAAAGGTCCTGAGGTTGCCTGTGCCTGGAGGTGTTGGGAGACAAGGAGAAGCTGGCCGCAGAGGGGTGACAACCACTGGACCATGTAAGTGATGAAGTGCCGGGGGTGCGCTGAGCTTAGTGGGAGCCGTGGGAAGCTTTTTTTTTTTTTTCTTCTGAGAGTCTCACTCTGTCACCCAGGCTGGAGTGTCTGATGTCGGCTCACTGCAACCTCCGCCTCCCGGGCTCGTGATTCTCATGCCTCAGCCTCCCGAGCAGCTGGGGTTACGGACATCTGCCACCACACCCGGCTAAGTGTATTTTTAGTGGAGACGGGGTTTCACCATGTTGGTCAGGCTGGTCTCGAACTCTGACCTTCGTTGTTGCACCCACCTCGGCCTCCCACAGTGCTGGGATGACAGGCGTGAGCCACCGCACCCGGCCGGGAAGCTTTGAAGGCTGCATGTGACACTGATCCAGTTTCCACGGATGAAACCTGCAGGCGTGGCTGGAGAGCAGCCTCCCCGGCTGCATCTTAAGGACGGGGAAGACAGGGCAAGGGTTTTCCATCACAGGCACCCAAAGCAGCCAGCCCCAGAGGCCCTTCGCTCAAAGAACCGAGAATGGCGCGGCGGACAGCAGCTGTGCCTGCAGAATGACTGATTCGGTGTTTTCCTCGAAAGAGCCAGCGTTCCTCCCCTGAATCCCGGAGTCCCCTGGCTGGGGGGAGAAAGCTAAATTTAAAGGCGTGCTAACTGGGGCAGTGTGATCTGACTGTGGACTCCAGCCAAGGACTGGCTAGGCAGGGGATGGCTTCCACGGAGGCCACGGCAGCTTGCGTGTCCCCACGTCCAGCTGCAGCAGACCCCACCCCAGCCTGTCCTCCAAGTTCAGAAGGCCCAATTGTGAGGCCGAATGTGGTGGCTCATGCCTGTAATCCCAACACTTTGGGAGGCCGAGGCAGGCAGATCACCTGATGTCAGGAGTTTGAGACCAGCCAGGCCAACATGGTGAAACCCCGTCTCTACTAAAAATACAAAAATTAGCCGGGCATGGTGATGGGCACCTGTAGTCCCAGCTACTCAGGAGGCTGAGGCAGGAGAATCACTTGAACCTGGGAGGCAGTGAGCTGAGATCGAGCCACTGGACTCCAGCCTGGGCGACAGAGCAAGACTCTGACTCAAAAATAAATAAATAAATAAATAGGAGGAGGTGGAGGCATCAGTGTCTGCTGGGCTGGTCCATTGCAAAGAACAAAAGCCTAGTGTCACCTGACTCAGAGAATGGAAGTGGATTTAGGTGGGGATGGAAGGAGACGCTCATCCCTCTTCCCAGCTGGGATCAGGGAAATCTAATTTGAGTCAGCCATTCCACATCAGTCTGTTAATTTCAACTCCCCACTTCCTGTACTACTTTGAGTATTTGGAATCCCTTCTTTTGTAAGTGGCAGGAACCCCTTCGGGAAGAAATCAAAAAGACAGACTGGCTTCTAACACTAGGTGTCCTGTGAATGCCAGGCATCGCCGGTCCTAAGGATACGGAACCAGTCCTTCCCTTGGGATTCAGTCTCTTTCTTGGCTGTGTTTCCTTCAGGCTGGCCTCCTTATCAGACAGGCTGATGGGCTCAGTCACCAAGGCCAAGGTGAGACGGCCAGGCCCACACCCATCATACAGCGAGATAAGAGAGCTAGTGTCTCTAGCAAGGGTTTCTTTCAAGGGGACTTTGCTCTAGGAAGTGTGGGGGTGTCCTTGGGAAAGGCTTGCCCCAAATGGTGCCACGTGAGTTGTACGTGGGAGGGTGAGCTTGGCGAGGCCAGATGGACACAGGGGGAAGGGCATTCCAGGGAAAGGGGACAGCCAGTGCAGACGAATGGACACTCCTGCAGTCGGGACTCACTAGCTTATGAGGTCCTTGGTGGGAGAAGAAGGAAACCGGACGTGGTGGATCCGTTGGAGGCCAGACATGAAGAGCCCTGGATGCCAGGCTGAGCATTTTAGGCTCTCTCCTGCAGGCAGTGGGGAGCTATGGAAGGATTTAGAGTGAGGGAGGGCCACAGTCACATTTCCATCCCTTGGCTATGCAGTGAAAGGTGAAAATCTGGAGGCAGCCAGGACACCAGAAAGGGGACTGCTCTGTCACCAGCCTGCACCAGGAGGGTGACCTACGGATCAGAGAACTTCTGAATCAAGTTGACAGGGGGTTACCAAGGATGAGAAGTGGAGGGTGGGGAGTTCAGGACTGGGAGCATCTGGGAGTGCAGTCTACCCACTCAGGTTGGTATATTTTAGATAGGGTCTTACTCTGTCGCCCAGGCTGGGGTGCTGTGGTGCGATCACAGCTCACTGCCACCTGGACCTCCCCGGCCTCAGGCAGTTATCGCAGCTCAGCCTCCTGAGTAGCTGGAACAAGTCCACCCAAGGAGGGGTGACACCCCAGCACCTTGGCGGAAGGCACTAGAAATGGGTGCAGCCACCTCTGGGGCCTGAAAGAGCCTGGAGTCTTTGTGATTCAATGTGGACTATTCTGGGCCAGGCGCAGTGGTGCACGCCTGTAATCCCAGCACTTTGGGAGACGGAGGCAGGTGGATCACCTGAGGTCAGGAGTTCGAGACCAGCCTGGCCAACATGGCAAAACCCCGTCTCTACTAAAAATACAAAAATTAGCCAGGCGTGGTGGACCTGTAATCCCAGCTACTCAGGAGGCTGAAGCAGGAGAATCGCTTGAACCCAGGAGGTGGAGGCTGCAGTGAGCTGAGATAGCACCACTGCACTCCAGTCTGGGTGACAGAACAAGACTCCGTCTCAAAAAAGAAAATTCTTGTATGCCTCCCAGGACAGGGGGCTCACCCCCTCCTGAGGCTACCCCTTCTGTGGCTCTGCGGATTCAAATAAACCACAGGCTCCAATCTATCCCCCTAGAGTCAGGCACAGCTCAGTGTCTATGTCTCCACCCAGTGCGGGAAGCTCCCCGCACCCCAGATCAGCCCTTGGCGATTTGGGAACCCGACACCAGCCCCTGAAGTCCACCCTCCTCTGGACTCAATACAGTTGGTTCCTCTTATTATCTCTTCTGGGGTGAGGCCTCCCACCAGGAGCCCTGGGGCTGCCTGGGAGGACTGACACTAAATATCATTCATTTGCAGAGAGAGGAAGAGGAGACAGTCTCCGTGGGTGCTAGAGTTTCTTAAACGTCCCTCTCATGCCGGGACACTTCCCTGCTGAACGAAGAGAAGGCAGAGCTCGGCGAGGGGCCTGTGGTCGGCAGCGGCTTCTGGTGAAAAACAAATTAGACGGCTGGGTTTTCCGCTGCAGATATTTTGACGTAACGCCTCTAGTTCAGGCAAGTGACGGTGGTTTGTCATATATGGTGGGCCCGCAGTGACCGTGACAGAGGGACAGCTGCAGGGTCCCCAGCCCCTTCCGGGGAGCCACACCCTAGACTATCCCACAGCCAGATCCATAAAGCTGTGGGTGCTAAAATCGTAGACACAGGGGCATCCTCCTCAAAGATTTTTTTTTTTTTGAGATGGAGTCTCACTCTTGTGGCCCAGGCTGGAGCACAGTGGTGCATTCTCGGCTCACCACAACCTCCACCTCCCAGGTTCAAGCAGGATTCTCCTGCCTCAGCCTCCTGAATAGCTGGGATTACAGGCACCCGCCACCACGCCCAGCTAATTTTTGTATTTTTTTTTTCATTTTTTATTTATTTTTTTTGAAAGAAAGATGGGGTTTCACCATGATGGCCAGGCTGGTCTTGAACTCCTGACCTCAGGTGATCCACCCACCTCGGCCTCCCAAAGTGCTAGGATTACAGGCGTGAGCCACCACGCCCAGCCTAATTTTCGTATTTTTAGTAGAGGCTGGGTTTCTCCATGTTGGTCAGGCTGGTCTCAAACTCCAGACCTCAGGTGATCTGCCCGCCTTGGCCTCCCAAAGTGCTGGGATTACAGGCATGAACACTGCACCCAGTCCCCCAAAGATCTTCTCATAGTAAATTACAACTCCATGAAAGAAAGTTGAGGCGGGTAGACCAGGCACGGTGGCTCACACCTACAATCCCAGCACTTTGGGAGGCAAGGTGGGTGGATCATCTGAGGTCAGGAGTTCGAGACCAGCCCGAACAATACGGTGAAGCCCCGTTTCTACTAAAAGTACAAATATTAGCTGGGCACCATGCCGTGCACCTGTAGTCCCAGCTACTCAGCAGGCTGAGACAGGAGAATTGCTTGAAACTGGGAGGCAGAGGTCGCAGGGAGCTGAGATTGTGCAGTGGCTCACACCTGTAATTCCAGCACTTTGGGAGGCCGAGGTAGGAGGAACATTTGAGGGCAGGAGTTTGAGACCAGCCTGGGCAATGTAGCCAGACCCCATCTCTATTTTTAAAAAACAGAAAGCAAAGCTGTCCCTCCCACCCTTACCTGCCCTCGTATCCCTGGGATAACCCTGCTGTCGGCTTGCGAGTCTCCTTCTAGAACTTTCCCCTTGGATTCGCTCGTGGTGACTCTTTATTGAACAGCAGCATGCTGGCGGTGGTGAGGTTGTTTCTGACAACTGGAGATTTTCTCTCTCTCTCCTTTTTTTTTTTTTTTTTTTTGAAACAGAGTCTCTCTCTGTCTCCCAGGCTGGAGTACAGAGGTGTGATCTCGGCTCACTGCAACCTCCGCCACCCAGGTTCAAGCAATTCTCCTGCCTCAGCCTCCTGAGTAGCTGAGATTACAGGCACCTGCCACCACACCCAGCTAATTTCTGTATTTTCAGTAGAGACAGGGTTTCACCATGTTGGCCAGGCTGGTTTTGAGCTCCTGACCTCAGGTGATCTGCCTGCCTCAGCTTCCCAAAGTCCTGGGATTACAGGCGTGAGCCACTAGACCCAGCCTGTAGATGGGATTAAATTGTTGCTATTGAGATGAGAGAGCAACCTGGATGATCCAGGTGTATAATATGTAATAAAATACATACTGGCCGGGCGCAGTGGCTCGCACCTGTAATCCTAGCACTTTGGGAGGCCAAGGTGGGTGGATCATCTGAGGTCAGGAGTTCAAGACCAGCCTGGCCGTCATGGTGAAACCCCATCTTAAAAAAATAAAATAAAAAATAAAATACATAGAATGTAATATAACATAATATATAATAGTGTGGTTTAGCCAGGCACTGTGGTGTGCACCTGTAGTCCCAGCAAAGGGGAGGCTTAGCAGGAGACTGCTGGAGCCCAGGAGTTTGAGGCCAGCCTGGGCAATATGAGAGACCCATCTCTAATAATAATACAGTTGCCTGGCCTGCTGCCTAAAGTCCTAAATACAGCTGTTCCGTAATTCTCTTGTATCTCTGCTCCCCCAAAATCATGCGACGCCTCCAAGTCGAGGCACAGCCTTTTGAGTAACAGAAGATTAAATATGGGCACAGGCCGCCTGGGGACCTTGGTTCAGTGCCCTCCTGAGATGAGCTTCATCTTTGTTTTAGAGGACTCATCCCTTCGAAAGGAGATAAGGTGCTACGCATGGCGACTCACGCCTGTCATCCCAGCCTTTGGGAGGCCGAGGTGGGAGGATCGCTTGATCCCAGGAGTCCAACACCAGCCTGGGCAACAAAGTGAAACTTCATGTCTACAAAAAGTTGGGAAAAAAAATCACCCTGTAGTCCCAGCTGCTCTGAGGCTGAGGCACGAGGCTGGCTTGAGCCCAGGTGGTCAAGGCTGTAATTAGCTATGATCATGCCACTGCACTCCAGCCTGAGGGACAGGGACAGAGGGAGTCCCTGTCTAAAAAAAAAAAAAAAAAAAAAAAAAAGATAAGGACCTGCATTGGGTGAAAGTGGATTGGGTGGTTTGGTCACCGGAACCACAAAGCCATTGCTAGGGGCAGGGTTGTCCACCAAGACCACGTGAGCTCAAACTCTTCCGTGAGGCGGAAGCGGGTGGGGTGTGGGGCCCCCGCCCTCCCTATGGAGGAGGCAATCCCGGCTGGAAAATGGGCAGCTCCTGCCTCTGGGCAGAGCCAGGAACCCCCAACTCCCAGAACCCCCTTTAAGCCTCCAAGGAGGGCTGGTCTAAGAAGTTTGCATCCGGATGACTGCAGTTCTCCATGATGCTTTGTGTTACCCCAATTTCCCCTTAATGTTGATGATGATGATAACGATATCCATAGTGGCTGACATTTTGGGGGGCTCTTTTTTGGTCAACCACAAGTAGCTCTCTGAGGCTGGGTGCTAATATGGGCGGCACGGAGGGAGTTGAAATTGCAGAGTGCGAAAGGTTCTCTGGCTGTCCGGGCTGGGCGCCTTGCTTACCTCCTCGGACCGGCAGCTCACTCTCCCTCACCCCCGGCCCCCCCCCCCGCTCCAAGATCCCCGCTTCCCAGGGTGGGTGGGGGGTGCCCGCCAGACGGAGCCAGGTTAGCGCCAGGCGTGGAGCCCGCGTGCGCCCCGGGACCCCGCCCGGGGCGCTCGAGAGGCGCCGGGGGCCGCGGGGGCGGGGCGGGGAGGGGCCGGCGGCGGCGGCGGCGCGCGGAGCAGACCGCAGTGCGGCCGGCGCTAGGACCCGCGGGGGCCTCCCAGGCCGCGGCGCCTCCCGCTTACCCCCACTCCCCGACCCTCCTTCGCCCCCAAAATGAGGAAACGGAGCAACTCGCTCCAAGTTGTGCAGCCGGGACCGCCTCGGGGTGCGCAGCCGGCTCGCGGAGGCCCTCCTGGGGGCGGGCGCGGGGCGCGGCCCGGGGGCGCCCCCTGAGCAGGTGAGCGTGTCCGCGAGGGGAGGTGGGGAGACTGCGAGGCCAGGTTGGGGGAACCCCGAGGGCTCGGGGCGGGGATGGGCCCGGGACGTGCGCAGGAACGGCCGGTGTGCGCGCGAGTGTGCGCGCGGCGGGTGCGCGGCTGGGGCAGAGGGTGCTCCGAGGCGATCGGACCCGGCGTGGCGGTGGCGGGGGGTTCCCGGGTGCGGGTGTGCGCGGCTGCGAGCCCCAGGCGTGTGTACCCGCGCGTCCACGTGGAGGGCTGTGCGGGTGTGTGACCGAGATGCGTGTGCGCGGCCCTGCGTGGCGCCCTGCGTGCC
This sequence comes from Cheracebus regulus, assembly GCA_963574635.1. Lineage (NCBI taxonomy): Eukaryota > Metazoa > Chordata > Mammalia > Primates > Pitheciidae > Cheracebus > Cheracebus regulus. Next base: position 27,132 of record CAUYQU010025482.1, on the reverse strand, counting down.
TGGGTGGCGCGGCGCTGGTGCCCAGGTGTTGCAGTGTGGGGTGGCTGTGTGTGTGTGTGTGTGCCGGGGGCTGGGGACAGGTGCGCACGTTCCCGGGTGTGGAGCGCCTGGGCGCGCGGACGCGCGGGGACGTGTGTGCACACCTGTTTCCAGGTGGATGTGGTCCTTTGCTTGTCTGCGCGCACCTGCGTCTGAGCCCCGTGTGTTTCTGTGCGTGTACATGCATCCGTATGCGTGTGAGTACACGTGGGATTGGAGGATTTCAGGGGAGGCGCATATTGGAGGGGCTGAGACTCACCCCCCAACACCCCCCACTTCCCATTGACCAGCAGTTGGGGAGATGAGGGAGGCAGGGAGGGTCCCCCACTCCTGCAGCAATGAGCGACGTTGTGTGTCTGTCCTGGGTTTGCGGGGCGGATCTGAGAGGCTCAGCCGGTGGCCAGAGGAGCCCAGCAGGGCTGCAGGACCCGCCCCTGGCCCCAGCTCCACCCCAGGGTCAGAGATTCTTGGGAATGACCTTGACTCATCCCTATCTCCCCACCCTGCCTCTGCCTACTTACCAGAAAAGAGGAAGAACCAGGCTCGATCCAGTGGCACCCAGCTCCCTGCCTCCTGTGCCAGCCACCCAGCCTGTGGCAGGCCATTCCCAGCGCCCCCAACTGTGACCACTTGCTCAGTGCTCCTCTCCCCTGCCTCAGTTTCCCTCTGGGGGCGATGGCGGGGCGAGGCTCCCTGGTTTCCTGGCGGGCATTTCATGGCTGTGATTCTGCTAAGGAACTTCCCCGGGTAAAGATCACCTCCCAGAAGGGGCTAGGGGAGCCAGCTCTGGGTCCCACCTGGGATGCCTCTGGGGCTCTCTGCCCCCCTGGCCTTCGTCCCCACCTGGCCTGGGGAGGAAGTGGACCTGGACCCTGGGTCCGAGCCCAGCTCCCTCCCATCTGAACTCTGCCCCTTCCCCAGGTGAGCCCCTGCTTCCTCCGAGCCTGGCACCCCCCACCCGTCTCAGCCAGGATGCCAACGGTGAGTGTGTCCAGCCGGTCCCTCTGCCCCTGGTCCTTCAACTCAGTCCATACCCTTCCTGGAGGGCTGTCCTCTCTGCCCCATCCCCCTTGCTGGACTCTGCCTGGTCTTTCTCAGTCACCTTGGCATCCTGACCTTCTGTCCCAGGTACCCTCTGTTTGTGACTCCCCCTTTTTTTTTTGAGATGGAGTCCCACTCTGTCACCCAGCCTGGAGTGCAATGTCGCAATCTTGGCTAACTGCAACCTCCAATTCCTGGGTTTAAGCAATTATCTTGCCTCAGCCTCCCAAGTAGCTAGGATTACAGGTGACCGCCAGAACGCTCAGCTCATTTTTTTGCATTTTTAGTAGAGACAAGGTTTCTCCATGTTGGCCAGGCTGGTCTCAAACTCCTGACCTCAGGTGATCCACCTGCCTCGGCCTCCCAAAGTGCTGGGATTACAGGCGTGCGCCGCCGTGCCCCGCCTCTGTTTGTGACGAGGATTTCTCCTGTGAGCCCTGCTCTTCCTGTCTCCCTCCTTCCCCGGTGTCTGCCTGTTTTCTCTGCCTCTCTGCTCTTCCTCAATCTCCATGCCTTTCTCCCTCCTGTCCTCTCTCGCCTCCTGTGCCTCTGCTCCCCACATCTCCGTGATGTCCCCCCTCCCCACCTCCTGGCCCCCTCTGCAGAGGCGCTGGGCCCCGGGCACCCAGTGTATCACCAAATGCGAGCACACCCGCCCCAAGCCCGGGGAGCTGGCCTTCCGCAAGGGCGACGTGGTCACCATCCTGGAGGCCTGCGAGGTGAGCGGCAGGTGGTGGGCATGGGTGCTTGGGGATGGGGGCTCCCCCAGAACCCCCACCCCACCTGCCACCCCAACCCTGTGCTTCCTCCCTGGCAGAACAAGAGCTGGTACCGCGCCAAGCACCACACCAGCGGGCAAGAGGGGCTGCTGGCGGCCGGGGCGCTGCGGGAGCGGGAGGCCCTCTCCGCGGACCCCAAGCTCAGCCTCATGCCGTGAGTGGGTGGGACGGTGGCCTGGGGTGGGGGGCGGGAGGTGACCCCCTGCCCTGTCCATAGCCCGGCCTGAGCCACCCCTCCCATGGCCACAGGTGGTTCCATGGGAAGATCTCCGGCCAGGAGGCGGTCCAGCAGCTGCAGCCCCCCGAGGACGGGCTGTTCCTGGTGCGAGAGTCCGCGCGCCACCCTGGCGACTATGTGCTGTGCGTGAGCTTCGGCCGCGACGTCATCCACTACCGCGTGCTGCACCGCGACGGGCACCTCACCATCGACGAGGCCGTGTTCTTCTGCAACCTCATGGACATGGTGGAGGTGCTGCCACCCGGAGGCCCCACCCCATCCCTGTAGGGGATAGCCCCGGGGACCCCCGAGACTCTCCTGTGTAGAGATGGAGGGGCTGGTCAGCTGACCTCCACGGCCCCGTCCCCTCCCCAGCAGCTGGGCGGACACCATCCCTACCTCCTGTGCTGACCACCCGGGCCCCTGAGCTCTGTGCTTCTCCAGCATGGAGACGAAGCGGGTGTTCCCTGGGCCCCCCAGACCCCCACTCCATCTCAGATGGGCAGACAGGGGGACCCCCACGTTAGGATCCTCCCTAATGCAGAAATGAGGGGGCTGATCCCTAAGGACTGCCCGTCCTACAGGGGACCTGAGTCAGCCTGGTTCTACCTCCAGGGACTAGGATGACTTCTCTGGGGACCCCCAGGACTCCCCAGGTTGACACCAATGCAGAGGACCTCCCCTCCTCTCGGCCTGCCCCTTTTCCCATTCCAATGGAAACCAGCCTCTCTCCTCCCTGGTCCCGCCCACCCCACCCAGAGCCCACCAGGGAAAGGGATGTGACGCCGGGGTTCCCTGCCCTGGGGCGGGGCTCACGGCCACCCCCGTATCCTGCAGCATTACACCAAGGACAAGGGCGCTATCTGCACCAAGCTGGTGAGGCCAAAGCGGAAGCACGGGACCAAGTCAGCCGAGGAGGAGCTGGCCCGGGGTAGGGTCGCCCAGGAGGGCACACCTCCTTCCCCGTCCACGTTAGCGCTGCCTGGGAGGAAGGACCCTGGGGCCCTGGGCCTCTGAGGCCAGATCACCCAAGCCTGTCCCCATGCGCAGCTGTGGGATAGAGGACCTGGGCTGCCTTGGGGGTGCCCACAGACACTGCTCAGTCCTTTATTCACTGGGCCCCCACCTTTGCTGCTCATGTCTGTCACCATCATCCCCCATATCATCTGAGCCAGAAACCTGGCCCCGAACCTCCACCCACCTCCCCCTCCAGCATTCCTCCTTGGCCAGGTTCCTAACACCTGGTGAATCTGCTCCCCTCCCCTCCCCGCAGCCCAGCCTCTGTCCCTCTCATCAGACCACCTGCTTCCCAGGGGGCAAGTCCCCCTTCCAGCCCAGGCCTTGAGTGCAGCCCCAAGGTTATCTTTCTATCATGAAATCGTGCCTCCGGGGAGAGAGGCCCGCAGCTCCACTACCTTCCAGAACCTACCCGCATGGCCTGAGCCACCCTTCCAGCCTCATCTGCAAAGCCCTTCCTCCACGCATCCATGCCTCCCAAGTCAACTGTGATCATCATTGTTTCCTTCATGCCTCTGAGCCATTGTTTATTCTGTTCCCTTCCCCTGAAATGCTTTTCCAGCCCCTGGACTATGTAGGGAAGAGCCCAGAGGGTGTTTGGAGGGACAAGAGGTCTCCAGGTAGCCAAAGAGAAAAGGGCAGCTCTTATCTCTGAGACCTGAAATGTCTCCCGGCACTGCCCCCTGGGCCCAACAGGGAGTTCCTGGAGGGCACGTGTGGAGTCTGAGGGTCTCAGCCAGGCCCCCAGCTTTGACCACTCACCCCACTGTCCCTCGTGCAAGCTCCTTTTTGCTCAGGTCAGCCTGAGATAGTTCTGTTGCTTGCAACAGTAATTGGTACCAGGAGTGGGGTGTCTCTGATATGTCCCAGGGGCTTTGCCAGGCCCAGCAGCCAATCACCTGTGTATCCACAGCTGCAGCACTGTAAGACACATCACCTAGTCTCACCAAGCAGAACCCCAGCGGGAGGGTTTGGGGGGCCCATGACCGCCCTGACTGGGTCTTCCCTCCACAGCGGGCTGGCTGCTAAACCTGCAGCATCTGACGCTGGGAGCGCAGATCGGAGAGGGAGAGTTTGGAGGTGAGTGGGCGCCTGGGTCGGGGGTGCTGAAGAGAGGCGGAGGGTGCATACTGAGGCTTTGGAGTCAGAGCTGAATTCCAACCATACTTAACCACCTACTAGCTGTGCACCTGAGGACACGCAAATCGCCTGAGCCTGTTTCCCCCTCTGCAACCGGGGGTAACGGCACCTGTCATGAGGAGTAAATTAACTCAAGCAGGCGCCCAGGCGATGGTAGTGAGTTCTTCACACTTCCAGGCCCTTGTATCGTCAGTCCCTCTGTTTGGAACACCATTCCCTGAAATTATTATTCTGGAAGGCTCTGGGGTTTCGATCAGACTCTTTCTGTAAAAGGCCAGATTGTAAATATTTTCTCCTTTGTGGGTCAGGTAGTTCCTGTCACAACTACTCAAGCCTACCCTTGTGGAGCGAAAGCAATCACAGACAATATGTAAACGTATGGGCGTGGCCATGAAAACGATGGCCCAGAAATTTGAATTTCCTATAATGCTCACATATCCTGAAACAGTACTTATCTTCTGGTTTGTTTTTCCAATCATTTAAAAATGCAAAAACCAGCCAGGTGCAGTGGCTCATACCTGGAATCCCAGCACTCTGGGAGTTCGGGGAAGGAGGATCCCTTGAGCTCAGGAGTTCAGGTCCAGCCTGGGCAATGTAGCAAGACCCCCCATCTCTACAAAAAAAAAAAAAAAAAAAAAAAATTGGCCAGGCATAGTCCTCACTACTCAGGAGGCTGGGATGGGAGGATCCCTTGAGCTCAGGAATTTGAAGCTGCAGTGAGCTGTGATCGCGCCACTGCACGCCACACGGGTGAGAGACTGAGACTCTGTCTTAATCAATATTTTAAAAATAAAAATGTGACTGGGCTCGGTGGCTCATGCCTATAATCCTAGCACTTTGAGAGGCCGAGGTGGGTGGATCACCTGAGGTCAGGAGTTCAAGACCAGCCTGGCCATCATGGTGAAATCCCATCTTTAAAAAAATAAATAAAGTAAAATAAAAATGCAAAAAACAGTTTGAGCTCAAGAGCCTCGCAAGAAGAGGTGACATAGTAGATTTGGCCCCCGGGAGGTAGAAGTTTGCAGACCCCTGGCTTAGATGGTTCTCTTTTTTATTTTTGAGATGAAATGGAATTTTGTTCTTTTTTTTTTCTTTTTTTCATTTTTTTTTTTTTCCCTAAGATGGAGTTTCACCATGATGGCCAGGCCGGTCTTGAACTCCTGACCTCAAGTGATCCACCCACCTCGGCCTCCCAAAGTGCTAGGATTATAGGCGTGAGCCACCGCGCCCGGCCCAGAATTTTGTTCTTGTTGCCAGGCTGGAGTGCAGTGCTGTGATCTCGGCTCACTGCACCCTCCACCTCCTGGGTTCAAGCGGTTCTTCTGCCTCAGCCACCAGAGTAGCTGGGATTACAGGCATGTGTCACCATGCCTGGCTAATTTGTATTTTTAGTAGAGACGGAGTTTCTCCGTGTCGGTCAGGCTGGTCCCGAATTCCTGACCTCAGGTGATCCGCCTGCCTGGGTCTCTCGAAGTGCTGGGATGACAGGTGTGAGCCACCACGCCGGGCCAGATGGTTCTCTTTGATCTTGGGTCTCCAGGAGCTTGTGAGGGCTGGAGGATTGGGAGCGTGGGGACTGCATTTCAAGGTCTGGGGACTTACAGCTGTGTGAATGTTACACAGGCATCGGTGTGAGTGGGTCTGTCTGCCTGTCCTTCTGTCCCTGTTTCTGTTGGGGGTCCTGATCTCGCCCGGTTCCCCACCCCCACCCCCCAGCCGTCCTGCAGGGTGAGTATCTGGGGCAGAAGGTGGCCGTGAAGAACATCAAGTGTGACGTGACAGCCCAAGCCTTCCTGGATGAGACGGCCGTCATGACGTGAGTCCCGGGGTGGGGGTCGGGGACCCTGGGATGGGGGCGCCCAGCCCCGCCCTCATGCCCACCCCACCGCCCCCAGGAAGATGCAGCACAAGAACCTGGTGCGTCTCCTGGGCGTGATCCTGCACCAGGGGCTGTACATCGTCATGGAGCACGTGAGCAAGGTGGGGCGGGGCCCCGGCGGGGAGGGGGGCACACCCAGCCGGGCAGTCCCGACACCCCCCAGCCGTCTCCCACCCCACCCAACAGGGCAACCTGGTGAACTTTCTGCGGACCCGGGGCCGAGCCCTCGTGAACACCGCCCAGCTCCTGCAGTTTTCTCTGTGAGTGGGGCTCTCGGGGTGCTGGGGCAGGGGGTGGTCGGGGACGGACCCCAAGATCCATCAAGGGGACACTGAGGCACGGGGCCGGGAGGCTTTGTGAGTTTGTGGCCCGAGCACCCAGAATTTTCTGAGCCCTGAATGCAGGCATCCTGGCACCTGAGCCGCCACTGCCTCTGCGACCCCCAGGCACGTGGCTGAGGGCATGGAGTACCTGGAGGGCAAGAAGCTGGTGCACCGTGACCTGGCCGCGCGCAACATCCTGGTCTCCGAGGACCTGGTGGCCAAGGTCAGCGACTTCGGCCTAGCTAAAGCAGAGCGGAAAGGGCTGGACTCGAGCCGGCTGCCCGTCAAGTGGACGGCGCCCGAGGCTCTCAAACACGGGGTGAGCCCCCTTCACCCCTGGGGCTTTGGGGTCTGAGGAGACCTGTCCCCCCAGCTCTGCTGCGTGACCCTGGGTATGTCACTTGGCCCCTTGGAACCTTCAAGAGCAATGGCTCCGCCTCCCCAGGAAGCTCTCAGCCCGCAGTTGTCCCTTGTAGCCCCCTCTGGGCCTCAGTTTCTCCAGCTCTGAAACAGGACTGAGGCTGAGCTGGACTCAGCTGTGGGCGGCGTTGGGGAGGAATCAATGAGGAACAGACCAGAGAGAGAGGTCAATCAAGGAGGGCTTCCTGGAGGAAGCAGGGGCTGGAGCAGAAGCCTTGAGGGGGCCCCTCCTCACCCCCATCTTGGGCCCCACAGAAGTTCACCAGCAAGTCGGATGTCTGGAGTTTCGGGGTGCTGCTCTGGGAAGTCTTCTCCTATGGACGGGCTCCATACCCTAAAATGGTGAGCGGGGTCCCCAAGGGGGCACTGGGTTCCGGGCAGGTCCTGGGGCCATGGCCCTGACCCCTGCCCACGCCTGCCGTCCCCAGTCACTGAAGGAGGTGTCAGAGGCCGTGGAGAAGGGGTACCGCATGGAACCCCCCGAGGGCTGTCCAGGCCCCGTGCACGTCCTCATGAGCAGCTGCTGGGAGGCGGAGCCCACCCGCCGGCCGCCCTTCCGCAAGCTGGCTGAGAAGCTGGGCCGGGAGCTGCGCAGCGCAGGTGCCCCAGCCTCCCTCTCAGGGCAGGACGCCGACGGCTCCACCTCGCCCCGAAGCCAGGAGCCCTGACCCCACCCAGCAGGGCCCCTGGCCCCAGAGGACCGAGAGAGTGGGGAGCGTGGCATGGGAGCACCGGCCAGGCCCAAGGAGGGTCCAGGCCAGCAAGGCGTCTTCCTGGTGCCCACAGCAGGGGCTGGCCCACATAGGGGGCTCTGGGCGGCCCGTGGACACCCCAGACCTGCGAAAGCGAAGGATGATATCCCCGATAAAGATGGATTCCAAGGACTGTGGGCGCCTGTGTCTCTCTGTGTCCCCGTGCCCTCTTCCCCGGGGGCCACCCTTGGCGATCTGCTCTCTGACACCCCCAGGCACCAGGCATCCTGGGTCCTCCCGTCGAGGTCCACCCCGGATGTCCTGGATGCCCAGCCCCAGCGCTCACTTCCCTACTCTGTGGAACTCACTGCAGCCCACCTGATGGGACCAATTCACTGGGACCCCACTGATCCTTGGCTGAGTCTTGGGCACCCACTGGCCCCAAGGCCCTGCCTTCTGCTTCCAGGCATCTGTCTCCCTTCCCCACCTCTGCCCATGGAGGATCTGCCCAGCTGGACCTGCCCGCTGGCCACTGTGGGAACATGGTTCCCTGGGGAGTTCTGGGCAGGAGACCCACTTACCATTGCCCATGGGTTCCTCACTGCAGTCCTCCAGGGGACATGGTATTCAGTAGCGGGGACCCCGTCCCGACCCATGGGGTCCCAGGCTTAAAGGATCTTTTGAGGTTGCCCATAGCCCTCAAGGTCCAACTCCCTGCTCCCACCACATCCCTTTCTCAGGCCCCAGCCCCCTACATCCCCATGGTAGCCCCCATGATGGGACCCCCGGGAGGGTCTGCATGTGTGGCAGCAGCCCCGTTTAGGGATGGCCTGGGGAGGCCACCCTCCTCCTCCTGCCTCCCCCTTCACGGCCAGGCACCATGTCGAATGGTGTCAGGTCAAATCCCAAAAATGCCACTGGAGGAGAATGCCAAGATTACACCTATTCCACAGATGAGGACGCTGAGGCCCAGAGAGGGCAGGTTGCTCACACTGGGTTGCCCTAGGGAGACATGGTAGAGCCTGGATTTGAACCTGGGCCTGTTCAGGTCCACAGCGCCGGTTACACTCCCCTCTCTTCCCATTCCAGGACCCCCTTCTGCATCCCCTCACTTCTGCTACGTTCATGCTGGCCTGAACCACCCATCCACCCTCCCATCTGTCCTCCCACCATCCACTGATCCAAGCATCTACCCGCCATCACCTATCCACCCACCCACAATCCCCACCTGTCCATCCACCTACACATCATCCACCTGCCATCCACTCATTCATCCATCCTCCCAATCATCCATTCACCCATGTACCCACCTGTTCATCTACCCATATGTCCATCCACCTACCCACACATCCACCCACCCATCCATCCATCCGCTCATCCATCCATCCACCCACACACCCATTCATCCACTCATCCATCCATCATCCAATCATTCATCCACTCATCCATCCATCCATCCATCCACACCCCTACCTGTCCACCCATCCATCGATCCACTCAACCATCCATCAACTCACATACCCATCATCCACCCGTGCATCCATCTACCCATCCATCTACCCATCCACCTGTCTGTCCACCCATCCATCACTCCATCCACCCATCCACCTGTGCACCTACCTATTCACCCATCCACCCGTGTCCACCCATCCACTTACTCATCCACACACCAATCATATACCCACCATCCACCCATCCATGCATCCATCCACCCATCCATCCACCCATGTGTCCATCCACCCACACATCTAACCTGTCCCTCACCCGTCTACCCATCCATTCACCTACTTTCCACTCATCCACCCACCCATCCACCTAATCATCCATCTGTCCATCCATCCATCCATCTGTCCACTCACCATCTCCTGATCACCCATCCATCCACCCATTCATCCATCCACACATCTACCCATCCACCTAATCATCCATCTGTCCATCCATCCATCCATCCATCCACTCACCATCTCCTGATCACCCATCCATCATCCACCCATCCACCTAATCATCCATCTGTCCATCCATCCATCCACTCACCATTTCCTGATCCACCCATCCATCCACCAACCCATCCACTTACCTAGCCGTCTCCCCACCCATCCCCATGTCATCCGTCCACCCATCCAGTTCTCTATCACCCATCCCTCCATGCACTTACCACTGATCCATCAATCTGTGTCCCTACCCAACGTCCATGCACGCATCCATCCACCACCCCCACACTCAACAAAGTGTGAAGGAGGTGGCAGGGGTGGGGAGAAGGTACCGCATGGAGCCCCCCGAGGGCTGTCCAGGCCCCACGCACGTCCCCATGAGCAGGTACCAGGAGGCAGAGCTTTCCCACTGTCTACCCTTCCACAAACTGGCTGAGAAGCTGGCCCGGGGGCTTGGCAGCACAGGCGCCCCAGCCTCTGTCTCAGGCTGACTGTGTGCTGGCCCTCTGGGCCCTGAGCCTCACCACAGCTTCAGCAGTGACAGCTCTCAGATGACACTGTCCTTGAACAAAGGCAGGCCAAATGTCTAGGGACCTAGCTGGCTGAGCCAGTGACACTGAGGGACAGATTCGCGGGGACGCACTGGCCCTCCTGTCCACTATGGCACAGTGGGCCGAGGTTTAGAGTTTGCACAGACGGGTTCAATGCTGCCCCGCCCCCCAGCTGTGTGACGCTGGCCCTGGAGTGACCGCCCTGGTTTGCTCAGGGCTAAGGGCTGGTCCAGGCTGTGGGACTTCAGTGCTAAAACCAGAGAAGTCCTGGCAGACAAGGGCTTTCTGCCTCTCTGGGCCTCAGCAGTCTCCTCCAGCCAACAGGCACCTTTTCCCAGAGAGGCACGAGGGTCCCGGGCACCCACAGCAGTGAAGGGAGGGGCACCTAGAGGGCAGGCATACAACTGGCACTCCATTATTGCTGGGATGGTCCAACACATGCTCTCAGCTGAGTTTCCCATGGAGCCAGCCTTTGAGGATACACAGAGAGGGGTCTCTGGTCAGGCTGGACACAGCCCCCACCCCAGGACTCCCAGGCCACCCTCCCATCCCGCCCAAGCAGAGCAGACAGGAATGTCCCAAGGTCACACCGACCTCCCGTGTGGCCCCTTAAAGCCCTTCACACCCTCCGGCCTCACCTCCCCCAGGAGCGCCTGAAGCAGGTTAGTGGTTCTTTCGGGGGAAAATTGAAGGGTGGAGGCTGGAAGGGCCGGGAGTGGCCTGGGCCCTGGCTAATCCGAGCAGGGAACCACCTGTCCCCATGGCCCTGCCCGCCCGGCTCCTAATCCGGCCCTCTAAGCTGACACAGCGTCTGCGGGTTCTGCCTGTCCGGCTAAGTCGCCCAAAGCCCCCTGCACCTAACAACGAATCCTTCCTTCGGCCTCTTAACCCACCCGGCCAATTAGTTAATGGGGACCTGAGACCTGAAGCAGCTCGAGATGAAGCCATCGGGGGAATTATCTCTCCCCTCCCCCCGGCCCTGTCCTTGCAGCGGCCACAGGCCTGGCTCTGCCCTGGACACACAGCCTGGCGGGCCACTGTGCTGATGGGAAACTGAGGCCAGGGGAGGCACCAGGAGCCTCAGAAGCTGCAGCTGCCCCTCTGGTGTGGGCCCAAACCCGTGTCCCCTCCGCGCCATGCCCACCTGAACTTGGCTCCAGGGATGGGGCAGCCTCAGCTGGTCCTGGGCCAAAGCCACCTGCTCCCTGGGGTCCGACCCGGACTCCTCTGGGGCCTGGGCACCTGATTTCTCGTGTGTGTGTGTGTGTGTGTGTGTGTGTGTGTCTGCGTGTGTGTCTGTGTGCACGTCTGTGTCTGTGTGTCTCTCTGTGTGTGTACGTCTGTGTCTCTGTGTGTGTGCGTCTGTGTGTGTCTGTGTGTGTGTGTCTGTGTGTGTCTCTCGTGTGTGTCTCTGTGTGTGTCTCTCGTGTGTGTCTGTGTGTGTGTGTGTGTCTGTGTGTGTGCATCTGTGTGTGTCTGTGTGTGTGTGTCTCTGTCTGTGTGTGTCTCTCGTGTGTGTGTGTCTCTCGTGTGTGTGTGTCTGTGTGTGTCTCTCGTGTGTGTGTGTCTGTGTGTGTGTGTGTCTGTGTGTGTGTGTGTGTGTCTGTGTGATGCCTTTCTCTCTGTCTCTCTCTTCAAAACCAACATGCCAACATTCTGGAAGGATCTCTCTGCACTTCACTGGGGCCGTCCACAGGCCTGGGTCTCCCCCTCACTTCACCACGATCGCCTCCCCCCTGTCCTCGGTGTCACTGAATCAGGCCTCCCGTCATCTCCACTTCCCGCTGTCCCTGGAGGCCCCTCCTCTCTGTGTCTGGGGTCCTCCCCAGCCTGAGCTCCAGCCTCCTGGCTCCTTGGACTTAGGGGACCCTGGTCTCTGGGGATTCCCGGGGGGCCCGCTCCACCTCTGAGGCCTCCGCCTCTGAAACAGTCCACCTCGCAGCCCAGAACGGGCCTGGGGATCGCCCTTGCCCCCCACGCCCACACCCAGCCCCTCTCAAACTTCCTCTGGAATCACTCCCCACTCCCTTCTGTCCTCCCCCCGCCCCGGCCCTTGCCCTGGCCAGGCCCTGCGGCCCCACCTGCCTGGCACCTGGCCCTGGTTTCTCAGCTGCTCTTCACTGATGTTTGCGTAAGATGCCGCCGTCTCCTGCTCCACAGCCTCCCATGGCTCCCCAGAACCCCAAACTTCACACCCAACGTGTCCAGAACCTGCGGCTTGTGCCTCGTCTTCCATTCTCACCACCTTCCTTAACATAGCAACCTGGCCAGCTGTGGTGGCTCACACCTGGAATCCCAGCATTTTGGGAGGCCAAGGCGGGTGGACCACGAGGGCAGGAGTTCGAGACCAGCCTGGCCAATATAGTGAAATCCATCTCTACTAAAAATACAAAAATTAGGGCCAGGCGTGGTGGCTCACGCCTGTAATCCTAGCACTTTGGGAGGCCGAGGAGGGTGGATCACCTGAGGTCAGGAGTTCAAGACCAGCCTGGCCAACATGGTGAAACCCCATCTTTAAAAAAAAAATTCACAAAAATTAGCCAGGCATGGTGGCACACACCTGTAATCCCAGCTACTCAGGAGGCTGAGGCAGGAGAATCGCTGGAACCCGGGAGGCGGAGGTTGCAGTGAGCTGAGATCTCGCCATTGCACTCCAGTCTGGGCGACACAGCGAGACTCTGTCTCAAAAAAAATACCAAAAACCTAAACTAAATAGCAATTCATCTTGCCCCCACACGCCCCTCCCCTGTGGGTTTTCTCCCTAGGCTCGTGGAACTGGACACGCTCTGCATTTTAACACGGTTGTCTGTCTGCCCCGCTAGAAACTCTGCTGCGTGATGTCTGTCTGTTTTGGTCACTACTGCTGTGAGCAGTACCTGGTACACAGTAAGTGCTCAATAAATGCTTATTGGCATAAATAGTGAACTTTTTTTTTTTTTTTGAGATGGAGTTTAACTCTTTTGCCCAGGCTGTAGTACAGTGGTGCAGTCTCGGCTCACTGCAACCTCCACTTCCCCCAGGTTCAAGCAATTCTCCTGCCTCAGCCTCCCAAATAGTTGAGATTACAGGTGCCCACCACCACACCTGGCTAATTTTTGTGTTTTTAGTAGACAGGGTTTTGCCATGTTGACGAGGCTGATCTCAAACTCTTGACCTCAGGTGATCCACCCGCCTCATTCTCCCAAAATGCTGGGATAATAGGCGTGAGGCACCGAGCCGAGCTGTGAATGGTGAACTTCTATACATACCTCAAGACCCAGCTAAAAGGGCCCCTGCCCCTTGTGTCCAGAGGAGCCAGCTGCGATGCCTTCTCCTCTGGGAACTCAGCTTCCCCAACCCCCTCTGACATCTGTGAGTCCTAAGCCCCCTTTTTCTGCCCCCGGCTGGTCACAATATGAACAGTGGGCATTCATTAAGAGCTCCCTGTAGGCCAATCCCTGTGCAATGCTCTGAGAAAGTGAAATACCCCCCAGGGTAGGTCCTATTGTGGCAGTTTTACAGCCAGGGAAACTGAGGCCCAGAGAGGGAGAGGCCCTTGGCATCCTATGGTCTTGAGATCCTACGATCTCCCCAGCCCTCCGCCCACCTGCCCTCCCTCCTGGCTCAGAACAGCCCGGATCAGAGCGGGAGGGGCCGCGTCAATTAAGCACCTGGAGCTAATCCTCCCCCCTCCCCCAACCCCGACCTGGCTGGGGGCTGGCAGGGCCAGGCCACGGCAGACGCGGCGCGGGGCCCGCCGGGGCAGGTGCCCCGTGGAGATCCACGGAGGGGCTGCCGTGGGCGGTGAGTGTCGGACGCGCACTGGTGGGCCTGGGTGGGAGGTGGTGGGGGCTGAGGACGAGGGAGAGATCCTGCCCTCCTGGGTGGGGCCTCCTTGACCCCCCCCACCCCCCCCCCACACAGGCCATGACAGTCACAGAGAGGGGAAGAGAAAACGGGGACGCTGACACACGCAGAAGGAAGAGGACAGAGGCCCCGTGGGAGGCCCCCAAGCCCAGGAGGCCAGCCCGGGATGCGGAGCCCATGCCGGCCCCAGTGGCGGGAGTGGATTTCCCCGGAGCCGGGCGGCAAGGCTGGGGCTCCCCTGCCCATTCCCTGCCGGCAGTGCCCCCCGCCTCCCTGCCATCTGTCCCACTGCCGTCCCTCCAGGTGGGAGCCATGTTCCTGAGCCCGGGCGAGGGGCCGGTGGCCGAGGGTGGGGGTCTGGGGCCCGGCGAGGAGGCCCCCAAGAAGAAGCACCGGAGGAACCGCACCACCTTCACCACCTACCAGCTGCACCAGCTGGAGCGGGCGTTCGAGGCCTCCCACTACCCAGACGTGTACAGCCGCGAGGAGCTGGCGGCCAAGGTGCACCTGCCTGAGGTGCGCGTACAGGTGAGGGCACCCCCCCCCAACATCTCCCACCACCTGGGGAGGGAGGCGAAGCGAGATCCTGACCCTCCCGGTGCATGAGCAGAAGAGAAGCTGGGAAGGCTTCCTGGAGGAGGGGGTGTGGGAGCTGAGGTTTTCACGTTTGAGTAGGAGTGTGCCAGCTGGGAAGGAAACGGCATTTTTCTAGGTATCCCAAACAGTGTGTGCAAAGACGTGGAGGGGTTAAGTTGGAGGCATTTCCCTTGAGCTGAGCGTGACGTGGGTGAAGGAGGAGGCAGAGAATGGTGCGGGTAACGGCGCTTTTGAAGACCTTGAATGCCGAGTTGGACAGCTTAGGCTTCTTGCTGAGGGCCACGCAAGACCAGGGAGGGGAGTGAGGAGTTCCAGGGGAGCCTGGGCTTAGGGAACGCTTTGGAGGGGCTGGACCCTTTTCAGGCTCGTCATCTTGGGTGGAACAGTGAAAGAGCAGGTGGGAGTCGGGTCAGACTGGAGGCAGAACCCCAGGGGCTGGGGTGCGCAGAGAGACTCCAAGGAGTGGCGGGGGGGCTGGGCTCACAGCACCCTCCGGCACCCCGCAGGTGTGGTTCCAGAACCGCCGGGCCAAGTGGCGCCGCCAGGAGCGGCTGGAGTCAGGCTCAGGTGCCGTGGCAGCCCCGAGACTCCCCGACACCCCAGCGCTGCCGCTCGCCCGCCCCCCGGCCATGCCCCTGCCCCTGGAGCCCTGGCTGGGCCCCGGACCGCCAGCCGTGCCAGGCCTGCCCCGCCTCCTGGGCCCGGGCCCGGGGCTGCAAGCATCCTTCTCGCCCCATGCCTTTGGTCCCCCCTTCGCAGACGGCTTCGCCCTGGAGGAGGCGTCCCTGCGGCTGCTGGCGAAGGAGCATGTGCAGGCTCTGGACAGGGCCTGGCCGCCAGCCTGAGCCCGCGCCCTCCCAGGCCCCCTCCTCGGCCCCGCCTGAGAGCCGGGGACGTGCCCTGGTGACAGCCACCACGCCTTGGGCTAGGCTGAGGTCACGGAGCCACCGTGGTCAGACCAGGCCTCCACAGGGGAGCGGGAACAGAGAGACAGCCTGCGGGGCCCCCAGCCCCGATCCCCCGGCCCCCACCCCATCACCACGTGTCCTGCTGGCAGTGGACCGGCCCCGAGTGTCAGGCAGGAGGTGTTCTGAGCATTCCCAGGCCTGCGGCAGGGCCCTCCACCCTCCTGTGGCCTCAGTCTCCCGTCTGTCAAGTGGGCATAGGCGCATCTGAGATTTCCAGGCTGCGAGGCTGTGGGTGGCTGGGCCGATGACTCTGACATGAGTCTGAATCTCTCTGCCTGCCCCAATCCCTGTCAGCAGAGATACCCGCTCTCCAGGGCTCCCTGTCCCCAGGAGATGACAAATAACAGCAGCTCCAGTGAGCCTGGCCTCCACTCACCATGTGCCCGCTGTGCGAGCGCCCCCCTCCAGTCCGCCCTGGACCTCGGGCACGGGTGTCAGCCCATTCTACAGAGAGGGAAAGCGGCGCTCAGGCAGGAAGCCAGGTCCCCGAGGTCGCATGGCCAGGAGTGGGTGGAGCTGCCTGCAGGTTCTGGAGGGAGGATGGGTCCCGGGCCAGAGACCGGTGGGACCCTCGTGCAGAGGCGGGCTGAGGCTGAGGCACTGTCGTCATTGTCAGCCCCTCCTCCTCACATCCCCACCGACTCCAGGCCGCGTGCGTGTCCCCCAGCCCGACGGGGGCACGGCCAGCGTCTGCCCTGTCCAACCCGGTCACAGGGCAGCAGGAGAGGCCGGAGCCATGGGCTGGGACAGGCTGGGCCAGGGCCGCCCCCCAGGCCAGGGTAGGAGCCGCAGCGGCCACCCTCCCCGCCTCCAGCCCAGGCTCCCAGATTGCTCCCAGGTCACCGGGGCACCCCATCTCCAGGTGGCACCTCACACCAGTCCTGAGGCCCAATGCCCAGCTGCCACCCATTGTCACCATGCACTGGTCACTCGGGTCACGGCGGTCAGCACAAGAAAGATGTGTTCTTTAAAAGCGAAACCAGGCGAGGTGCGGCGGCTCACACCTGTCACTGTCATCCCAGCGCTTCGGGAGGCCGAGGCCAGAGGATCGCTTGAGCCCAGGAGCTGGAGACCAGCCTGGGTGACACAGCGAGACCCTGTCTCCACGACACTAAAATGTGCTGGGTGGGGTGGAGCACACCTGTCATCCCAGCTACCCATCCTCCTGAAGCTGAGGCAGAAGGATGGCTTGAGCCCCGAAGGTCGAGGCTGCAGTGAGCTGGGATCACGCCACTGCACTCCAGCCCGGGCCACCCAGCCAGACCCTGACTCAAACCAAGTAAATAAAAAGCAGACCTGAAACAAGACTTCAGTGATCTGTGATGGGGACAAAAAGAAACAGGAAGGGCAGACGGGGAGTGTGGTGGGGCTGCAGCTTTACCGCGGAGTTCCGGAGGAGGGGAGGCTGGTGTGGAGGCTGGGGGCGGGAGGGAGGAGGTCTAGGGGAGAGGGAGCTGGCAGAGGCGCAGCCCGTGCAAAGGCCCTGGGGCAGGACACCTGGTGCGGTGGAGGAACGGAGTGGAGGCCCGTGTGGCTGGAGCAGAGTGAGGAGGTGAAAGAAGGTCACAGGGGAGGCCGGGCAGGACCCGTGGCTGAGAACCTTGGGAAGCACAGGAGGGTGGGAACAGGGCTGGCACCGCCTTCGAGGAGTGCAACACAAGGCGCGCTCACACCCCCGCGTGTCCAGGGAGGCCTGCGGGACAGCAGGTGCGCGGTAATCCGCTCCAGAGTCCCCTAAGAGGATGAAGTCAGGGTTTCCCTGGGAGGGCGGAATCCGGCTTGTGGCCAGAGGAAGCAGGAGGGTGGGTGACCCGGCCCAAAGCCCCCAGGGCACCCACCTAGGCATGGGTGGGGCTGCGGCAGGGGCGGGACGGAGGGCATGACCCTTGGGGTTCTTCAGGATGGGGGTCCGTGAGGAGATCCACCCCCACCTAGAGGCTCCTTGGTGGGCCTCACCCCTAAGGACATGCCCCCCTCCCCGCCTCCTCCAGTCGGTGGGCTCTAGGCCTCGGGATCCTTCATCACAGCCGGGCAGGGCAGAAGCTGGGGCTGCAGGGAGTCCTGTCCTCACTCCGGCTGTGGGTCAGGGTCAGGGTGAGGGTCAGGGTGGGGGTGCTGAAAGCAGACTCCAGAGGGTGGACTGGGGGGCGGAGGTTGAGGCCTGGGCTCCAGTGGAGTGGACGAAAGGGCTTGGGGTGGGGAAGGAAGGCCCAGGCTCCTGGCCTCAGGGGATAGTCACGCTGTGACTGTGGCAGGAAGGAAGGGGTGGTCCCTTCCCTCTGATTCTACTTGCTGTGCTGGTGAGGGACATTGGCCAAGAGCCCTGTGGATACCCTGCCCACGACTGCCACCCCCTGGGGGGGGTCCAAGGACCCTGAGATACAGAGCCACATGTCTGAATATGGAAACACCTGGATCCAGCCACACCTGAAGCCATATACCTACCCTGGCACATCTCCTTTCTTTTTTTTTTGTTTTTTGAGATTGAGGCTCTCTTTCTTGCCTGGGCTGGAGTACAGCGGTGCCATCTTGGCTCACTTTAATCTCCACCTCCGGGGTTCAAGCGATTCTCCTGCCTCAGCCTCCAGAGTAGCTGGAACTACAGGCGCGCAACACCACACCCAGCTAGTATTTGTATTTTTAACAGAGACGGGGTTTCACCATGTTGGCCAGGACGGTCTCGATCTCTTGACCTCGTGATCCACCCACCTCAGTCTCCCAAAGTGCTGGGATGACAGGCGTGAGCCACTGCGCCCGGCCGACATCTCCGTTCTTGAAGCCCCCAAAGCCTCTTTTCTGACGCTGACGGCTTGAGTTGGGTTTCAGTCCCTCGAATCCAAGAGAGGCTTAGGATCCCCCGCACCCCTCAACTTGAGATTGGGAGCTGGGGCCTCGTGGGTGGTGCCCGGAATTCCAGGAGCTGGGGAGAGAAGCCCTCCAAGGCTGCAGGAACAGGGGACCCGCGGCCGGCCGGCCACGGCTGCAGTGGAGGCCGCGATCCCTGGGGTCTGAGGCGCCCACCTCCCACGGGGCTGACGTCAGACAATAGCCAAGGGGACGAGGGTCTACCCAGAGAGGTCTTTATTGCCCTCCACTGCCCTGGTCCAGCCCCGCTTCGGGGTCGCAGGGAAACCCAGGCTGGGGAACCGCCTTTTGTCTCACAAAAGTCCACGTTCTCTGGGAAAATGGCAAGTCCTCAGGGCCAAGGTCAGGGTGCCAGGGTTGGGTTTCCAGGATCAGGGGTCGGGGGTTGGGGCTGGGGCTGAGGTTCTGGGGTCCGGGGTCGGGGGTTTGGGGTCGGGACCAGGGTTGGGGGTTGGAGCTGGGGTCAGGGGTCCGGGGTCTAGGCCAGGGGTCCAGGGTTGGGGTCTGGGGTCAGAGGTCGGGGTCGGGAGTCCGGGGTCGGGGTCCCGGGGTCCAGGGTCAGGGGTCCGGGTCTGGGGTAAGGGTCGGGGCCAGGATCGGAGGTCCGGGGTCGGGGGTCAGGTGTCCGGAGTTGGGGCCGGGGTTGGGGGTCCGGGGTCGGGATCAGGGTTGGGGGTCAGGGCCAGGGTCAGGGGTCCAGGTCAGGAATCGGGCGTCCGGAGTTGGGTCCGGGGTCGGGGGTCGGGGGTCAGGGGTCGGTGCCGGGGTCAGGGGTCAGGGCCAAGGTCGGGGGCACCGTGCTAGAATTTCTTGTTCTTGCTCAGCCGGTTGTGCCGCCAGATGTTGTGTTTGCGCAGCAGCCGCCAGTACTCCCGGCTCTCAGGGTCCAGCTCCTCCAGTTTCTTCGGGGGGCCCAAGTTCATCTCGAACAGCCTGATGGGGGCACGGGCAGGAGTCAGAGCTACACGGCCACCCCCTGGGCTCCCTGGCATCCTGGGCACCTCAGGTGCTCAGGTGACAGGGCTGGGTCCCAGTCCCACTGCTTGGCGGATGATCTCAGGGTGGTCCCTCCCCGATCCTGCACTGGGCGGGTCCCTGGCCTTGCAGCAACAGAGCCAACCCCGTCCCAACCACATCAGCACCAAGCCCTGTCCTGCCTCCCAGCGCGGCCCACACGATGCCACCTGCCCCCACGTGCTCAGCCTTCCTGACCCTCCCCAGCCTTCAGATCAGCTTGCGGCCAGAGCAGAAGCCCCCCACAGCCCACAGGCCCTGCCCCAGCCTCCGCCCTCTCTCCCGCTCCTCTCTGCTCCAGCCACACAGGCCACCCCGCTGTTCCTCCAGCACCCCAGGTGCAGTCCTGCCCCAGGGCCTTTGCACGGGCTGGGCCCTCTGCCTGGAAAGCCCCTTCCACTCACTCACATGTCTTGGCTTCTGTGTCTCCTTCCCCAGACCTCAGACTAGAGCAGCCAAACGCCCCCTCTCTGTCACTCATCCTCCTGCCCGCTTCCCAGGAGTGTCACCCCACAGCTGCCTGATTTCCTGCTTCCTGTCCGCCTCCCCAGCAGTCCGCCAGGTGCACACTTGGGCCTGTTTAGAGTCCTTCCGTATCCCTGAAGCCCAGAACAGGGCCTGGTATGGAGCCCGTGCTCAGTAAGTATTTGCAGGCCGGACATGGTGGCTCATGCTTGTAATCCCAGCACTTTGCGAGGCCGAGGCAGGTGGATCACTTGAGGTCAGGAGTTGGAGACCAGCCTGGGCAACATGGAGAAACCCTGTGTCTACTAAATACACAAAATCAGCCAGGCGTGGTGGCGCATGGTGGTCACAGAGCGAGACTCCATCTCAAAAAAAAAATTTATTTTTAATATTTGTTAAAGAAAAAAGAGCATTTATTTATTTAGAGATGGAGTTTCATTCTTGTCACCCAGGCTGGAGTACAATGGTGCCATCTCAGCTCACCACAACCTCCGCCTCCTGGGTTCAGGTGATTCTCCTGCCTCAGCCTCCCAAGTAGCTGGGATTACAGGCATGTGCCACCACGCCCAGCTAATTTTTGTATTTTTAGTAGAGACGTGGTTTCACCATGTTGGCCAGGATGGTCTCAAACTCCTGACTTCAGGTGATCCACCCGCCTCAGCCTCCCAAAGTGCTGGGATCACAGGTGTGAGCCACCGCGCCCACCAGTGAGCACTGTTTTAGGTACTTGACATGCGTCCTAATCTCATGAATCCCTCACAGCCCTCGGATGGAGGGATGG
Source organism: Cheracebus regulus (assembly GCA_963574635.1). Classification (NCBI taxonomy): domain Eukaryota; kingdom Metazoa; phylum Chordata; class Mammalia; order Primates; family Pitheciidae; genus Cheracebus; species Cheracebus regulus. The sequence continues at coordinate 6,567 of CAUYQU010025482.1, read as the reverse complement.
GTCCCATCACCCCCTGTTACAGATGGGACCACCCAGGTGCAGAGCCCTGAAGCCCCTACCCTGAAGCCAGGGGGCAGGTGTCACTATGAGGCCACTGGCTGGAGTGGGGATCCACCTCTCCTGGAAGGGGTCCTCCTGGGGCGCAGAAGGAAGAGTTGGTGCAGGATGACACAGCCTGGCCCGCTCACCATTCGGGGTACTCAGCATTCGGTTTCAGGGCTACATCCTGCCCTTCCTTGTAGATGTTGACGCCCATGGCATACGTGGTGAGCTGGACGGGATCTGTGCACACCTCGGGGTCCTTGAGGGCATCGCTGGCCACTGCTCCCTTTCCCGATTTCCCCATCTTCACAGCTGTGGGGAGGAGAGGGAGAGTCATTTCAACCCAGCTCCACCCTTGGAAAGCCAACCTCCCTCCCAGAGCTCCCTGTCCCTGTCTCAGGTGGCCTCAGCCACTGGCTAGACTCTGCTACACTCAAAACTTTTTTTTTTTTTTTGAGACGGAGTTTCAGTCCTGTTGCCCAGGCTGGAGCGCAATGGCGTGATCTCGGCTCGCCGCAACCTCCGCCTCCCAGGTTCAAGCGATTCTCCTGCCTCGACCTCCTGAGTAGCTGGGAGTATAGGCATGTGCCACCACACGTGGCTAATTTTGTATTTTTAGTAGAGACGGAGTTCACCATGTTGGTCAGGCTGGTCTCACACTCCCGACCTCAGGTGATCAGCCTGCCTCAGCCTCCCAAAGTGCTGGGATTATAGGTGTGAGCCACCGTGCTGGCTCAAAACTTTTTTTTTTAAAGACAAGAGGATCTTGGCCAGGCACAGTGGCTCACGCCTGTAATCCCAGCACTCTGGTAGGCCAAGGTGGGCGGATCCGCTGAGGTTGGGAGTTCGAGACCAGCCTGGTCAACGTGGTGAAATCTCATCTCTACTAAAAATACAACAACAACAAAAAAATTAGCCGGGCATGGTGGTGCGTGCCTGTGATCCCAGCTACTTGGGACACAGGCAGGAAAATCGTTTGAACCCGGGAGGCGGAGGTTGCCGTGGGAATCACTGCACTCCAGCCTGGGTGACAGCAAGATTCTGTCTCAAAAAAAAACTTAAAAAATTTAAGAATAGCCAGGTGCAGTGGCTCACACCTGTAATCCCAGCACTCTGAGAGGCCGAGGAGGGCAGATTACAAGGTCAAAAGATCGAGACCATCCTGGCCAACATGGTGAAACCCCATCTCTACTAAAATACAGAAATTAGCGGGGCGTGGTGGCACGCGTCTGTAGTCCCAGCTACTTGGGAGGCTGAGGCAGGAGAATTGCTTGAACCCGGGAGGTGGAGGTTGCAGTGAGCCGAGAAAGCACCACTGCAGTCCAGCCTGGCGCCTGGCAACAGAGCGAAACTCTGTCTCAAAAAAATAAAAAAACAATTAATAAAAAACAAAGACAGGGTCTCACTCTGTCACCCAGGCTGGAGTGCAGAAGCGCGATCGTGGCACACTGCAGCCTCAAACTCACAGGCTCAAGCGATCCTCCCGTCTCAGCCTCCCAAGTAGCTGGAACCACAGGTGTGTGCCACCAAGCCCGATTTATTTTTCATACAAACAGGGTCCTGCTATGTTGCCCAGGCTGGTCTCAAACTCCTGGGTTCAAGTGATCGATCCTCCCTCCTGGGCCTCCCAAAGTGCTGGGAATAAAGGTGTGATCCACCCTGCCTGGCCTGAAAATCACTTTAAGTAGAATTGGGACACAGGAATAAATAACCCTGATGCCCGAAGTGACCCTTTTTTTTTTTTTTTTTTTTTTTTTTAATAAATACAGGTTTCGCCATGTTGGTCAGGCTGGTCTTGAACTCCTGACCTCAGGTAATCCACCCGCCTTGGCCTCCAAAGTGCCTGGATTACAGGCGTGAGCCACCAAGCCCGGCCGTCATTCCCTTTAAGTTTTATTTTGGTTGCTTCTGTTTATCTCACTGAGAAAGTCTCCACTGACTGCTACGTGATTGTGTTTAAGGCTGAACATTTGCCAATTTCCCCCGTTCAACAGAGAAAATCAGGCAAGGCTGTATCCAGCTGAAACTTAACAACCTTGTTTTTTTTCTCGCTGAAGTGGCTGAGACTTAAATGGGCTCCACGGTTACTCTGAATTTTTGGTAATGGCTTGACCAAGGTCACCCAGCGATTTGGAAAAAGGCAGAGAAACAGGACTGGAACCCAAGTTCATGACCTCCCCATTCTCCCTGCAAATCCCTTCCAACCCGCGCCTGCGCAGTGAAACACGTGGGCTCCACGTAACCCACATCCTCCTCCCAGCCGATCCGCCCCACGCTAGCGCCTGCGCATTGAGTCCAAAGGCTAAGGTATCTGAGACAGAAGCCCGCGCTCAAAGCGGCACTGGGTCCCTCAAACGGCGCCTGCGCTTGTCTCTCTCTGCGCATGCGCATTAAGTCTAGCACAACCTCCTCAACCAGCGCCTGCGCATTGCCAATTCCTCAGTGTATTGACCGACCCTATCTCTTAACCCAGCTCACCCGGTTTCTTGGCATAATCTCGGACCAGGAGTCTTCCAGGAGCGGCGGGGTCTAGGAACTCCAGGGCCCCCCAGCCGGCCCACGTCCGGGTAGCCCCGAAAAGGTGTCTGGTCACCATGACGTATTGCCTGCAGCTTGCACGTGCACGTTTCCGGGAGATGTCAGTGGCCCAAGGGGTGCTTGGGAGTTGTAGGCCCCGTGGATGTGTCTGGGAAATGTAGTCTCCCAAGCGTTCATACTCTGCGGTGGTTTCTTCAGACTTTTGTAGACATACCCAGTTACTGTAAGAGAAGACGTTCAAGGGATATTTCACTGACTTCTTGTCCTTCTTCAATTACGTAACATTTACTAAAAATATCACACTTTATATGTTCCTGATTCCAGCCAATGAGTAAGGCCCTTTACTCCAGCAGTTGGGCTGGAGTCTTATCATTGTTAATTTTTATAACATATTTTTAACATTATTATATATTGCATATGTATATTATTTTCCAGCCCTAATGCTGAATCCTTGACCCGCTTGATCTAATTTAATCCTCACAATTAGGAGGTAGGTACTGTTTTATCCCCAGCTAATAATAGTGAGGAAACCGAGGCTCAAGGAGGTAAAGGTCTCAGGCCGAACCCAAATCCAGGGTGCATCAATCTAGCGCCCAACTGTGAGCCAAACCGGAAGTCCGTCTTCAATAGCGTCCCCACGCCGCTTCTGGTGCTTCAATGTCCCAAGGAAACCACCTCTCACACTTCTTTAATATTTCCCAACCCCACTTCTCTCCATCTGCCCTCCTTTGGAATAATGAACACAGCCTCAGGAGCCAGGCAGTGATTATTAACCCTATTTTGCAGAAGAAACGGGTCCTGGGGCCAGGCCGGGCTGTCTGAGGGCTGGGAAGCCTGGGATTCGAACCGTGGGCTCCGACACCTGCCGCAGTCCCAGCGCCCCCGTGTGGCGAGGCTGACTGGGAGAACTACGTGTCCCAGCAGGCCTCGCGAGGCCGCGCATGCTCAGTGGGCCAGGGCGCTACGCGGATAGAGGAGCCGGCGGTGCGACCGGAATCCTAGAGCTGCGGCTTCTGGGGGCGCGGCCCGGTCTATGCCGGGGCAGTCCTAGGGGCGCGGGGTCCTGGAGGCTGCACGGGGCTGAGGCGGCCTCGGTTTGGGAAGTGAGTGTCCTCGAGGTGCAGAGCGGGGTCTGAGTCGGCGCTCGAGGTCGGGGGTCTGAGGGCGGACTGGAATATGGAATTGGGGCTGGGTCCTGAAGTCGGAGTCTGAGTCTGGAGTAGCGTCGTAAGTTTGGAGACTGGGGTCCGCTTTATGGCGTCTTGGGTCGCTGGTATTAAGTCCAGGGTCCTGGGTCTAAAGTTCTGGATGGGGGTGTTGGGGGTTGAGGTCATAGGACTGGGGTCTTGGGCCTGGGATCTTGAGGACCTGCCTCTGGCGAGTCTGTAGAGTCAGGGTGTGAGTTCTGGGTCTCCAGCCTGGGTTCCGCGTCTGGTGGGAGGAGGACTTGCAAGAACCAGGGCTGGAGTGAACAGACTCCATTAGTTGGGAGAGGTCTGGGGTGACAGATACAGGGCTCGGGAAGCCACTGCCTCACACCTCCCCATTCTGTGCCTCAGTTTCTTGTCTGTAAAATGGGAATCCGAACTTCCTTGCAAGGGTTAGTGAGGATTAGATTATGTGTCCTGTATGAACAGTACCCAGCTAGGGCCTAGCACCGGATAGGCACCCAGGAAACCTGAAGTTTTTTGTTTTGGGGGGATTTTTTTTTTTTTTTGAGGTGGAGTCTCGCTGTGTTGCCCAGGCTGGAGTGCAGTGGCTCAATCTCGGCTCACCCAACCTCTGCCTCCTGGGTTTAAGTGATTCTCCTGCCTCAGCCTCCAAGTAGCTGGGACTACAGGTGTGCACCAACACACCTGGCTAGTTTTTGTATTTTTATTAGAGGCAGGGTTTCACCATGTTGGCCAGGCTGGTCTCGAACTCCTGACCTCGTGATCCACCCACCTCCGCCTCCCAAAGTGCCGGGATGACAGGCATGAGCGACCGCACCCAGCCTTTGGGGTTTTTTTTTTTTTTTTTTTGAGACAAGGTCTCACTCTGTTGCCCAGGCTGGAGTGCAGTGACACAATCAAGGCTCACTGCAGCCTCCACCACTCTGGCTCAGGTGATCCTCCCACCTCAGCCTCCCAAGTAGCTGGGACTTGAGGCATGCACCACCACCCCTAGCTAATTTTTGTAGTTTTTGTAGCGATAGGGTCTTGCTATGTTGCCCAGGCTGATCTTGAACTCGTGAGTTCAGTCTGCCCTCCTTGGCCTCCCAGAATGCTGGGATTACAGGCAGGAGCCACTGTACCTGGGCAAAGCTTCAGCGTTGACTCTGTCTCTTTCAGCTGCCTGAAGATGCCGGCCTAAGCCTGGAGTCCAGGCATGGACATCCCCACGATCTCCCGATCCCCTTCGGGGCCTCCAGCCATGGAATTGGAGGGGGCGGCCAGGGACATTCTTGTGCCCTCTGAGGACCTCACCCCTGACAGCCAGTGGGATCCGGTGCCAGGAGGGCCTGGCAGCCTGAGTCAGATGGAACTTGATGAGTCAAGTGTTCAGGAGCTGGTGCAGCAGTTTGAAGCTCTGCCGGGTGATCTGGTGGGCCCGTCCCCAGACGGAGCCCCTTGCCCCCTCCACATTGCCACAGGCCACGGCCTGGCCCCCCGGGAGATCGCCGACGCCCACGGGCTCCTGTCTGTGGAGGCGGGCCGGGATGACCTGCTGGGCCTCCTGCACTTTGAGGAATGCCCGCCTTCCCTGCCAGGTCCTGAAGAGCCTCTGCAGCCTGCCCACCGACTGTTGCAGCCCCCTGAGGACCCAGAGGAGGATCCTGATCCCCCAGAATGGGCGGAGGGGGCCTCTGCTGAGCAGGGGGGCAGCAGGAGCTCAAGCAGTTCCCCAGAATCCTGGCTGGAGACAGTGCCTCTAGTCACATCTGAAGAGCCACCTGCTGGTGCCCAGGTAGTGCCCGCCCCACCCTCCAAGTGTCCTGGACTGCCTGGAGCCAAGCAGGGGGACTCAGTCCTGCCCCTCCTCTATCTTCTTCCAGAGCCCCGAGACCCTGGCTTCCTACCCTGCCCCCCAGGAGGGTGAGTGTCCCGCCCACCCTGGCCTCAGGCACCTAGGGTTCCCAGACAGCCAGAATCAATCAAAAGTTTGCCAGTAAGGACAAGGTTCTCAAAAGGCTATAGGGGGGTTTCGAGCAGATCCCGGCTAGCCAGGGAGAGGAGAGCCAGCCTTGCGAACGGGGTAGAGTGAGGAGGGGACCATGGGGCAGCTTAGGCCACTGGCCACACTCAGTTCCAGAGCCGGGCTTGGCAAATCGTCATCGAGGGCCAGATCCAGCTCGGTGCCTGCTCTTGTGGGTTTCCAGCTAAAGATGGTTTTTGCTTTTTTTTTTTTTTTTTTGATGATTTCTGTTATCCAGGCTGGAATGCAGTGGCTGGATCTCAGCTCACTGCAACCTCCATCTCCAGGTTCAAGCCATCCTCCCACCTCAGTTTTCTGAATAGCCGAGACTACAGGTGCGTGCCACCATGCCTAGCTAATTTTATTTTGTATGTTTGGGTAGAGATGGGGTTTCACCATGTTGCCCAAGCTGGTTTCGAACTCCTAACCTCAAGCAATCTGCCTGCCTGGGCCTCCGAAAGTGCTGGGATTCCAGGTATGAACCACCACGTTGGATGGCCTTGGCTTTTTTTTTTTTTTTTTTTTTTAGGTGGGGCCGACCTGTGGCGCCCACGGGGGGGTGGCGTGGTTGGTGAGGTGCGCATTGCAACCACCACCGTCTGGGTTCCCCTGGCTCAGCCTCCCGAGTACCGCGTAGCTGGGACTACAGGTGTGTGCCACCACGGCCAGCTAGTGTGTGTGTGTGTGTGTGTGTGTGTGTGTGTGTGTGTGTGTGTTTAGTAGAGACAGAGTTTCACTGTGTTAGCCGGAATGGTCTTGATCTTCTGACCTCGTGATCCGCCTGCCTCGGCCTCCCAAAGTGCTGGGATTACA
>CAUYQU010025480.1:47500-116645 GCA_963574635.1 Cheracebus regulus | reverse complement strand
AAAAAAAAAAAAAAAAAAAAAAGACTGGGCACAGTGGCTCATGCCTATAATCCCAACAGTTTGAGAGGCTGAGGCAGGTAGATCACAAGGTCAGGAGTTCAAAACCAGCCTGGCCAAGATGGTAAAATCCTGTCTCTACTAAAGGTACAAAAATACAAAAATTAGCCAGGCATGGTGGCCACTAAAAATACAAAAATTAGCCAGGCATGTTGACACATGTCTGTAGTCCCAGCTACTCGAGAGGCTGAGGCAGGGAGTTGCTTGAACCCAGGAGGCAGAGGTTGCAGTGAGCCAAGATCGCGCCACTGCACTCCAGCCTGGGTGAAAGATAAAGACTCCATCTCAAAAAACAAAAAAGAGAAGAAAAAGAAAATATAGTTTGCCCCATGTATGTTTGTTGATATTAGCAGTGCAAAGAAATGTAATGGCTTTTATACTGAGAAAGCCAGAATACCTTAAGCCAAGAGTTAAAGAGCTTTCACAGTGATCCAGGATGCCAGCTTCATGATGGTCGTGCTGCATGGCTTTCGTAAGCATGAGCAGAGCCTGAAGCTCCAAGTCCAGAATTACTAAGCTAGGTCCTAGCTCTGTGTTGCCAGCAGGCCCATCTCATTTGCTAGTTCTGGAACGCTAGAGAAGTTGGATGAATTTCCAGGGATACAGCTTCTTGATTTCCTAAAGGAGAAGGAGAAAAGTTAATAACAGAGGTTGTTTCCAAAGGGTAATATCTAAGATAATATCCCTCTCCCAAGGAGTATATGTGAACTCAATTACAGGAGAGTGCTTTGAATCTTTAAAGTGCTGAGTAGTTAGCAAACAGCAGCCATATGCAGATCTCAGCCAGACCTGTTAGCCCTCACTTGTAGAAACAGGGTTAACTTCCCAAGACCTGAACTACTGCCAATGTAAATAAATGGGAAGAGGTATTGAGTGACCTTGAAGAGCTTATGCCTCCCCATCCTGCTGTAAACTGAGAGTGAAGGTAGGCCATGGTGTACATTTTCACAAGACATTCTGATGCCTGGTAAATGGATAAACTACTAATTAAAATGATAAAATTACATTTGAACTCTGGAGACCATGAGAACTTTATAATTGACTCAATGCGCTTTGGCTGCACATACACAGCTATTAATGGTTTGTAGAGGGGAAAGTCCATTTCATTTTGCATTAACAATAAAAACACTCCAAAAAATACACGTAATGGAAATAATTACTTCTCTCCTCTGGTAAAAGGCACTTAACCTTTGATCTTGTGCTAAATTACATTACCAGAGGTAGCTTACAAGCAGCTAGGAATTTGTTTTCAGCCAGGAATATGTTAAAATAATTAGTTAATTTTTCAGAGTTCTCCTAAGGATAGCTCTTTCTAGATTAAGAAGAACTAAGGAAAACATGGACTTGAGCAAATACAGTGAAAAATACAAACCACCATTATACCAATTCAGGATTTTCTATTTATCCTTCCTTACATGAAATATTAAATGATTTAATTCCTCAACATTTTATTTTTTTGAGAAAGGGTCTTGCTCTGTCACCTAGACTGAATGACATGATCTCAGCTCACTGCAGCCTCCACCTCCAGGGCTCAAGCAGTCTGCCCACCTCAGCCTCCCACGTAGCCGGGACTATAGGTGCCCACCCACTACCACTCTTGGCTAATTTGTTGTTGTTGTTGTTGTTTGTAGAGATGGTTTTTCACCATGTTGCCCAAGCTGTTCTTGAGCTCCTGGGCTCAAGTGATCCTCCTACCTTGGCTTCCCAAACTGCTGCGATTACAGGTGTGAGCCACCGTGCCCAGCCTCCTTTCTTAAAATGTTTGGTGGAATTATAAAGGACTTCTTCTGTTTTTCTTTTAGGCTTGTATTTATCTTTATATTGTTACAATAACAAATGCAAATACAGGCCCATAAATGTAAAGATACAATAATTTTTTTCTTAATCTTACTTGCTGGAAGTCATACTCATGTTCATTTAACTTTTCTGAGTAATTTTTTTTTTTTTTGAGATGGAGTCTCACTCTTTCGCCCAGGCTGGAATGCAATGGAGCAATGTCGGCTCACTGCAACCTCCGCCTCCCAAGTTCAAGGAATTCTTCTGCCTCAGCCTCCCGAGTACCTGGGATTACAGATGTGCACCACCACACAGTAGAGATGGGATTTCACCATGCTGGCCAAGCTGGTCTCCAACTCCTGACCTCAAGTGATCCACCCACCTAGTCTTCCCAACACGCTGGATTACAAGCATGACCTCCTGTGCCCAGTCTTTCTCTGAGTAATTGATATTCATCTGACTTATGATTTTTTAAATTAGCCTATCAACTATGAAAATCATCTGGCCTGAGAAAAAAAGAGAGTCTCCTCTATCAGGAATAGTCTTTACGTGGGTGCTTTTGAGTACCTCCACTAAACCATCTTATATACACCTTCTGCCTGTACCAAATACTGTTTGGCATGGCATGCTGATACTGTACGATTTTCCAAAGTTGTATGTATTTCTTCTGCACATGATTAGAGGCCAGCCGCCGCCAGCAGATCTAAATCATAAGTCTTGGCCTCAGTGATTAGCAGCATGAGATGTAGAGCCTAATTCTGTTGGCAGTGAAAAAAAACTAATAAATTAGGAAGTTGGAGGGAAAAAATACAGTATATGAAAACAAAAAAAGAACAGACATTTATAGCCATTACAGCTGAGCATGGTGGCTCACGCCTGTAATCCCAACACTTTCGGAGGCTGGGGCAGGTGGATCGTCTGAGGTCGGCTGTTTGAGGCCAGCCTGGCCAACATGGAGAAACACTGTCTCTACTAAAAATGCAAAATTAGCCAGGCATGGTGGCACATGCCTGTCATCTCGGCTGAGGCAGGAGAATCACTTGAACCTGGGAGGCAAGGGTTGCGGTGAGCCGAGATTGCTCCATTGCACTCCAGCCTGGGCAACAAGAATGAAACTCCATCTCAAAAAAGAAAAAAAAAAAAAAGAAGAAGAAGAGTAGACATTATAAAGAAATTCTCCTTTAAAGAAATACTTGAGGAAGAAATAGGGAAGCAAAAAGACTCATCACTTCCTTTCCTTATTCCTTTTTAAAAATTCCTCTCTTCTCTGAATGTTTTATTTCAGCCTGTACTTCCTCTGGGCGTTTTCATCACTTTATTGCACTAGCAGGTGATTCCAGGCCAGTCTGAGGTCCTGGGGCTTCAGAATCAGTCAAGGGCCCCAAGTCTTCTTTGGATAGCCCAAAGATGTCCCCAAGTGATTGGAGTCCCCAAAGGCTTTTTCAATAGCTAAACCACGGCAAGAAAAATCTCTCTTTCCTTGGTATTGTTTAGAAATATCCTTGGCAATGGGTGGTGGCTCACACCTGTAATTTCAACACTTTGAGAGGCCATGGGGGGCAGATCGCTTTAGCCTAAGAATTTGAGACCAGCCTGGGCAACATGGCAAGACCCCGTCTCTACAAAAATAAAAGAAATTAGCCAGGCTTCCTGGGATGCACCTGTGGTCTCAACTACTTGGAAGGCTGAAGTGGGAGGATCTCGAGCTCAGGAGTTCAAGTCTGCAGTGAGCCTCAATTGCACCACTGCACTCCAGCTAGGGCGACAGAGTGAAACATTGTCTAAAAAAAAAACTCACCCAGCCCTCAGGGTACTGTTCATAATCCTAAGGTTCAGAAATTCTCAACAGTGCTTAGGAATTTCACAAAAAAAAGGGAATCAAGAGGGAGGCTTGTCGGCCTTTCCAAACTGTATGTCAGGATTTTATGAGGTGTTCTAGAAACAAATTTTAAAACAATAAAAGTATATCTTACCCTACTTACATGTTATAAACCTCAAGAAATCACAGTGCTTATTAACCATTTCGAGGACTCTAAGAAACCCTACAATCAAGAAACCTCTTCAATTCTAATTGATCCAGAATGTTCCAAATTAACCACAAAACTTTTTTTGTCTCAAGACATACTTTGATATCTCTCAGGACTGGTCTTCCAAGGCATATAATTTGGAAGATACTTGAACAACCGTTATGACACATTGGCCCGGTTATATGTGTATGGGTCCTAGTCCTAGACACATAGAAATATACCTTTAAATCCAACATTCATGTTCTGATTTGCTGAGGTGGGTAGTAATTCTTAGCACGTATCAGCTTCCCATTGAAATGGCTGATTGCCTGCTCTTCTTGATATTTAGAGAAGGGAAAAGATAGGTCTGCTAAAAAAAAAAAGGGGGGGGGGATACAATGATACCATTTGTCTGATGTATACAAGGCCAGAGATATTTTTCAGACATTCCCAGTGTCACCAAAATGAGGGCAACCCGACCCTGGGTGCTGGGGTATCTAAAATTACATTTCTGAAACCTATTAACAGTCAAACAGAGAGGAGAGTTTATTTGGCAGCCAAGTTTTTAACTTTGTTGCTCTGGCTGATGAAAAGGTTTGTTGTTTGAGGTCAGCAATTACAGTTTGAGGTTTGGGGGTCCTTTGGTTTTAACATGAGCAGAGAGATAAAGGAATTTAAATTCTTCCAGAAACCACAGATCCTGCATTGCAAATAATACAATAAATAATACAAAGCTCTTTCTCAAACATTATTTATTAACTTAGTAAATGTTCGTTCAGTGCTTTAGTGTGCAAAAACAATGTGCGTGGAGGAGACGGAGCCAGAGGGGTAGGACCTTACAGTCTTTCTAGAGAGGCAGACATGCATAAATAGATCGGGAATGCATGAAACCAGATCTGCTAAAGGTAAACTGAGTGTGAATGAGCTAAGCCCAGGGTTTTCCATGACAGTGTTCCCAGTATCAAACCTGTTTCTTATTAACACGTCCCTGCAGTGGAGTCAACAGTAAAGAGCCTTGGAGGGTTCTGGAGACCAGAAAGGAGGCCGAATGAAAGAGGCCAGTCTCCTGCGCCATCTGACTTTCCTGCAAGAATGTAAAGAATCCACGAGGCGGGTGGGGGCAGGGCAAGCATTGCCAGATGTCTCCAAGCCAACCCTTTAACCCATTCCTTCACCTCCTTGCCACCTTTAAGTTTTGTTGCTTATTTTTGGTAGGGTTTGTTTGTTTGTTTGTTTGGTTTTTTGTCTTTTTTTAAATACCTAGAGTATATCTTAACCCGATGGAAGAAAAGCAAATATTATCAACAGTAACACTTTAAAGTTTGTTCTGAGACATTGTACTAGTTGTACATGAACAGGCATTTCACATTTTTTTAAATAACTTTTCAGCCTTTCATTGATCTTACCCTTTGGCCTCCAAGAGGTCCCAAGGGTTGCATCCCTTCCATCTCTGAGGATAACTGCCCTCTGCTTCCCTTTAGAGGCCTGGATTTCTACTTTGCATCTCACATCTTCGTCTGGTTTCAGGTCACACAGATTCTTTCATACAAATCAAGAAATTCACATTGGATAACCATTAACTATATTCATTTTACATGGGAAAGAATTATCTTGTGATTAAATTTTCAAATAGTCTCTAAGGATTGGGATAATTGTACTCATTATTATAAAGCTATTGTTCAGTCCAGAATTTCTCTTTCAATGTTATAGGTTGGTCATTTGTTTACTTCAACCCTTTTTATATTCTTTCTACATACTGCACTTCCTAGCACAAAATTTGTTTTGTTTATTTTTTTGGCATTGAGTTCTCAGATTTTTCTGTGAACGTCCTGTATACACTTTCACAAGTGATGGTTTTTAAGTTCCTAGCTATACCTTTAAGTATTTTTGAAAGCACTTTTCCATTGTGATGACTACATATAGTTATTAAAGCTTCATATATGTAGACTTACTTCTTCATTTTAAAGAGTAAATGTTCTTCATAATTCTTAAGCTTTTTAAATTTGGGAGCCAATTTCTTGTCAGATCTGATGAGGTCATCATCATGTTTATAAAGTAATTCATGAAGAGCTATATCAAAACAAGTCAACATTTTATTATGCTGTTTGCATATGCTCACATGATTGGTATCCTTAATTCTTTTACACCATCTGTCCATTTTATAATGCTAATTCAGAGAAAACTAGATCATATAATCAGAAAAGCCTCCTACCTGGGCACCCACAGGCTGAAGCACCTCAAAGTGAACTGAATACAGATGTAAGAGAGGGTGCCTGTATTTGCTTCTTATAGCTGCTGTAATAGACTTGGTGACTTAGACCAACACATATTTATCATTTTGGAATTCTGAGATTTCAGAAGGCTGACACAGATCTCACCAGGCTAAAATCAAATGTCAGCAGGATTCTGTTCCTTCTGGAATCTCTTGGGAATAATTCATTTCCTTGCCTTTTGTAGTTTCCAGAGGCCACCCACATTCCTTGGCTGGTGGCCCCTTCCATCTGCAAAGCTAGCAATGGCTCACTGAGTCTCTCTTAGCCTGCAACACTCTGACTCCCCCTCCACTTATAAGGACCCCTTGATGACATTGGGCCCACACTAATAATGTGGGATAATCTCTCTATCTCAGGATCCTTAATCAGTTCTGCAAAGACCCTTTGGCCAGAAAAGATAATTTATAGGTTCCAGGATTAGAACTTAGGCATCTCTGGGAAAGGGGCATTATTCTGCCTCCCACAGAGCTTCTGACGTCTGTTCTAGAACATCTGTTCTATGTGCAGGATCCCACCTTCCTACTCACTCTTGGAGGGCCTGTCGTATGCACCCTACTTTATAGATTTTAAAAGTCAACTGGGAACCCAACCAGTAATCTCTTTGATCTAGGCCAGATTTCTTCACTTCCTGAGGCAATTAAAGTCTCGGATTCAATTGTGAAAAGCCATATAACAAAAGAAATATCGCAGGAAAGAAATATCTTAGTACAGAGCCCCCATTGCTATGCACAGCATTGATATAAGGGAACACTGCCTTTGCCCTATAATATATAAACTGAATAAAAATAAGCAATATGTATTATCACAATGAACATAGTCTGTAAAGAATGCTGTTAATTCTATTAACAATGTGCTTTGCTATAGTTTTCAAAACAAAAGCTGTTTAAACAAGAGCTGTCTAAACCTTCCCCCATGATTCCTTAATTGAAGGAATTAGATTTTTGAAAGGGTGTCATACTTGATCAAAACGGTCAGGTTTCCAAGAAACACCCTTACACACTATTCCCTTTCTATTTTCATTTTATTTATTTATTTTAGCTTATTCTTTTTCTTTCCTTTTTTTTTTTTTTGAGACATAGTCTCCTCTGTCACCCACCCAAGCTGGAATGCAGTGGCATGATCGGCTCACAGCAACATCTGCCTCCTGGGTTCAAGAGATTCTCCTGCCTCAGCCTCTCAAGTAGCTGGGTTTATAGGCGTAAGCCATGATGCCCAATTAATGTTTTTTGTATTTTTAGTAGGGCTTTCATCATGTTGGCCAAGCTGGTCTTGAACTCCTGACATCAGGTGATCAGCTTGCCTTGGCCTCCCAAAATTCTAGGATTACAGGCATGAGCCACCATGTCCGGCCTACAGTGTTCCCTTTCTAAACTTTGCTGCTGTGTCATTACAGATGACAGAGGCCTTGAAAAGCAATTATGTTGTATTATATAATGTGCTCCTAGGTTTCTTGGTTTATTCTTGTTTTATAATAAGGATTCTTGTTTTATAATAAGGATTTAAAGGGTAGCCCCTTGGGCTGCACACAGTGGTTCAAAGCTATAATCCCAGCACTTTGGGAGGCCAATGCAGGAGGACTGCTTGAGGCCAGGAGTTTGAGACCAGCCTGGTCAACATAGTGAGATTCCCCGTCTTTACTAAATAAGTAATTAATTAAAGGGTACCATCTTTTTTTTTTTTTTTTGTGAGACAGAGTCTCGCTCTGTCACTCAGGCTGGAGTGCAGTGGCACAGTCTCCACTCACTGCAACCTACACCTCCTGAGTTCAAGTGATTCCCTTGCGTCAGCCTCCCAAGTAGCTGGGACTACAGGCATGTGCCACACCACCAGCTAATTTTTGTATTTTTAGTAGAGACGGGGCTTCACCATGTTGGTCAGACTGGTTTCAAACTCCTGACCTCAAGTGATCCACCCACCTCGGCCTCCCGAAGTGCTGGGATTACAGGTGTGAGCCCCCGTACCCAGCCCCATCTGTGGATTTTTACCATGAGACACTGAATACTACAGGAATACACCTTGCTCTGTGGCATGCTCCTTTCTCTTGGTTGCTGACACATCATGCTTAAATCTACTTTTCACTATGTGATAAGTTTGCCAAAAAACCTTATTTAGGCAATAACTAAAATCAAGGAGCATGGAAGATACCTTCATTTTTTTTACAAGGTTATGCAGGCTTCTCAGCAATGCTCAGTTTTTATTCCAAATGTTTGGGAAGTGGGAGAATTAGTGCTTTATAAATAATGCCAAACATTAAATTGTGGCTACTAAAAGGAACACTCAATACAGGATTACAGTGTTTTCAGCTTTTCATTTGAACAACCCTTAGAAAATTTTCACTGTATTCAAATCCTTGCTTGACTTTATCAAATAAATTGCTAAACTATGCTGCCTTCTCTCCCTAAACGGTTTTGGTTGCAATGCTGATGGCTAGTGATGACCTTTGTACATACAGATATGTAAGTGATGTTTTTTTCTGTTTCATCAGAATCTCAGCAATTTTTCTCCTGTAGAGAAAGGCCAGGAGCAATGGCTCACGCATGTAATCCCAGCACTTTGAGAGGCCAAGGAGGGTGGATCACGAGATCAGGAGTTCAAGACCAGCCTGGCCAAGATGGTGAAACCCTGTCTCTACTAAAAATACAAAAATTAGCCTCAGGAGGCTGAGACAGGAAATTGCTTGAACCTGGGAGGCAGAGGTTACAGTGAGCGAAGACTGCACCACTGCACTCCAGACTGAGCAATAGAGCGAGACTCCATCTCAAAAAAAAAGAGAGAGAGAGAGAAAGAAAGACCCTCCCCTCCCAGGTTTTGCCTAATCTCTGTCAGTGAACACCTGCAACTGCCCTGAAAGGTTGCCCCAACCCTATTGTCTTCCTTCACTTCTTACAGAGGATTAGTTCCTATAGCATTGGAATGGTAGAATCAGATGAATTGCTTTTCCTGTTGTGAATGATTCATGCAATGAAAATGTCAGATTACCAATTTCCAAGGCAATATGAATATGGCTTAAATAAAAACATCTTGGCCAGGTGTGGTGGCTAACGCCTTTCATCCTAGCACTTTGAGAGGCTGAGGCAGGAGGATTACTTGAGCTCAGGAGTTCGAGACCAGCCTGGGCAATATACCAAGACCATCTGTGCTAAAAAAAATAAAATAAAATAATAATAATAATTAGCCAGGCATGGTGGTGCATGCCTGTAGTCCCAGCTACTCAGGAGTTTGAGGTAGGAGAATTGCTTGGGCCTGAGAGTTTGATGCCGCAGTGAGCTGTGATTGCACCACTGCACTCCTTCCTGGGGGACAGAGTGAGACTTTGTCTCAAAAAAAAAAAAAAAAAAAAAAGAGGAAAAAAAATTAATTAAAAAAAAAATCTTACCCAACCGTATTATAAATATATGGTATTTTAACTAGCTATCATCTCTCCTAGAGTACATTTTTTATATCAATGCTAGAATACAGCTATTTAACTAGCTGGATCAAACATCACCTTATGTCTGTTCCTGAGTAACAATAAGCACCACTTACTGACTGCTTAATGTCTCAGACCCAGTTCTCTGTGCCCTTATTTAATCCTCATGTCGCCCCAGTGAGGGAGATATTACTTGCTCCATCTTAAGAACAAGATGAAATGTTTTCATTAAGATGAAAAAATTAAGAATCTTGGAGAGTAAGTGATTTGCTGAAAAACATATCTCTAGTAAGAGATTGCAATACCACACTCCCTCCCAAACACTAATTGTATTTCCTTTGCTTTTTCTTACAATCATTTCTCAACAATACTGCTAATGATGTTTGCCTTTTACAGCTTTACAAGTGTTCTGAGATGATTTAATACTCTCTAATTGTTTGCTTAATGCCTCATTTCCTTTCTTTGATGATAATCCTTTGTCTGAGCCTCATTACCGCTGCACATCCCTCATATAGGGAAAGCAGCAGCTATATTTATTTCTAGCCCACTTAAGCACTTATTATTTCATCCTCGGTTTTTAGTTGGGTCTCTGAAACTGAAATGCATCATTTATCATCCCAAATATAGATTTTAAAAAAATGTTTCTCTCCTGATAGATTTGGAGGCTTTCTAAAGTCTAATCTGTTCTCTGTAAAACCTCAGGCTAGGTTTTAATAAAGCTATTTTTACAGGATCGTATCAGAACAGTTCTTGCTTACATATTGTTGATATTTTTGTTTGGGGTTGTTTATTATAAAGAGATACTACATTTATCTTTTGACGTTTTCTGCATGTTTGACCTTTTCTCGCCTGACTTCATCTACCATCAGCACCTTCTCTATAACTGATCAGTAAGAGCACTCAGTAGGAAACATATCACTCAGTGGATTTTCTTCCTCAAAGCTTTGGATATGGCTGGGCATGGTGGCTCATGCCTGTAATCCCAACACTTTGGGAGGCCGAGACAGGTGAATCACAAGGTCAGGAGTTCGAGACCAGCCTGGCCAACATGGTGAAACCCTGTCTCTACTAAACATACAAAAATTAGCCAAGCATGGTGGCATGTGCTTGTAATCCCAGCTACTCAGGAGGCTGAAGCAGAAGAATCTCTTGAATAGGGAGGCAGAGGTTGCAGTGAGCCAAGATTGTGCCGATGCACTCCAACCTGGGTGACAGAGCAAGACTCTGAGTGTCTCAGGAAAAACACAAAGCTTTAGACACTAGTCTACTAGTCTTCAATCAATCAAATAATGCTCATAAATAATGAAGATGCTCCAAGTCCCATGTTATCAGTGCTTTCCCTAGAACCCAGTTAGAGGCCAGTGTCCACACCCCATACCAGTCCTTGGAGGGCTACAGCTGACAGGAACTTTGAGTTCATCTAGAGTAGCTGCCGCATTACAGATTATGCAACTAACACCAAAATAACTTCACCAGAGCCAAACACCTTCTTAGAGAGAATCAGGACTGGGATCTGGGCCTCTTGACTCATAAATGAATAGCATCTTTATAAAAATCAGAAACATAGAGAGGATCGAGCCCAACTTCTTTTCTTGTGTATTTTCTCCACTACATAGCTAAACCTCTAGCCTCAGACTTTATATCTAGAGGTTTTCCAAAAAGGCCATGTGCATTAGTCCATTCTCACATTGCTATAAAGAAATACCTGAGACTAGGTAATTTATGAAGAAAAGAGGTTTAATTGAGTCGGTTCTCCAGGCTGAATAGGAAGCATGATCCTGGCATCTGCTCAGCGTCTGGGGAGGCCTCAGGAAACTTACAATCATGGTAGAAGATGAAGAGGGAGAAAGCACACCACATGGCCAGAGCAGGAGCAAGAGAGAGCGAGGCAGGAGGTGCCACACACTTTTATTTGTTTAGTTATTTCTTCTTTTTTTTTTGAGACAGTCTCACTCCATCACCCACGCTGGAGTGCAGTGGTGCAATCTCGGCTCACTGCAACCTCTGCCTCCCAGGCTCAAGCGATTCTCCCCACTCAGCTCCCCCAGTAGCTGGAGCTACAGGCACACACCACCATGCCCAGCTAATTTTTGTATTTTTAGTAGAGACAGGGTTTCACCATATTGGCCAGGCTGGTCTCCAACTCCCAACCTCATGATCCACCCACCTCAGCCTCCCTCTTTTTTTTTTTTTTTTTTTTTTTTTTTTTGAGATGGAGTCTCACTCTGTCACCCAAGCTGGAGTGCAGTGGCACAATATCAGCTCACTGCAACTTCCGCCTCCCGGGTTCAAGCAGTTCACCTGCCTCAGCCTCCCCAGTAGCTGGGATTACAGGCACATTCCACCACGCCCAGCTAATTTTTGTATTTTTAGTAGAGATGGGCTTTCACCATGTTGGCCAGGATGGTCTCAAACTCCTGACCTCAAGTGATCCTCCCACCTCGACCTCCCAGAGTGCTAGGATTACAGTCATGAGCCACTGCGCCTGGCCACCACACGCTTTTAAATGACCAGATCTCACATGAATTTTCTCACTCTCAGGAGGACAATAACAAGAGGGATGGTGCTAAACCATTCATGAGAAACCATCCCCATGACCAAATCACCCCCCACCATGCCCTGCCTCCAACACTGGGATTACAACTAACCATGAGATTTGGATGGGGACACAGATCCAAACCCTATCACTGTGGTCTCCCAGTAACCACCCACCTGGCTTTTTGGAGAAGAAAATTACTTATTTCACATGAACCCAAGCATGAGGAATCTGCAGATTTTTTCCAGCAATATCCATTTATGTAAATACTTCTTCTTATTTCATTCTTAGAGGAGACAAATAAGCATTTCATTTAGTCACTGTTTTTAATCATATAAGGTAAGTAGAGATCAAAGTTCTTTGAAGAAGATGGTTATAAAAAAATACCCTTGAATTTTAAAACTCATTTTTATTAGCATCACACAATGAATATTTGTCATTCTGTGGACTGTAAGCATAGTTTTCTCTCTGAAAATCCCAGCAAGGGAAATCCTTTTCATTGATTCTCCTGGTCACAAATTATTATGAGAAATGCCTTTTATTAGACATTATCTCTGACTCTAAAAAACCAAATGAAAAGACATGAGAGGACAGTAATGTTTTCAAGTCCGTTTAAACCGCTGGAAATTTACCTAGAATGATGTCGATTCATAGCCCCTACTCTGGTGCTGGAAACAGTCATTGAATTGAACCCTCATCAGCCTCCATTTTGTGTTGAAGATGTGTGTGCCTATCAACTGAACTGAAATCAGCCTCTCGTCTTTCACAGAGGCAGCACAGTTCTCCCACCCTTTTTCAAGTCTCATCAGATCAGCCGGGATTTCAGATTTGCTCTCATCCTATTGAAAGGAAGGCTTCTTGGCCTTTAGTTTTCTTTCACGCGGCTTGTGGAAACCAGAGTTTGCAGCATAGATTCAGGCTTCTTCATTCTTCCTAGGCCCAAGCGTGCAAATGGCAGCATTTATTTGTGAAAAACACTACCATGGGTCAAACAATATTTTTCCTCCAAATTTTCAGTGACCAAGCTTTGAGGGTGAAAGAACAGAACATGTCTGACAACAGAATAGATTATGTAAAATCAGGACTTTCTCAGAAAGCTGAGACTCTGTGATCACTGTACCCACCTGTACCCCTTCTTTCTGCCCTCAGACCTGTGGCCGCCACTGCTCCTTCCCCAGGTCCTCAAGCTCTGTGGATTTCCTGAGGACAGAGTTCATAGCTGCTCTTCCTGGCTTCCTTCATTTCACCCTAAGCAATTTGGAGTGACTTTTGGTTTTGTTTTGCTCCCTTCTGAGGTCCCAATCATAATAGAGATGACAGGTGGATATGTCCAGCCAGGCTCTCCTGTCATCCTACTGGCCTGTCAATTTTGCCAACCATTAGAGAGAAGAGGGCCACATAGTTCTTCAACCTTGACCAAGACCCTTGTGAAGAATGACCGTGCTCTTCTCTTGGGAAATGGTTCACATTTCTTGCTATTCTCTTGGGAAATAGTTCCACAGCTTAATAAGAAAACCATGGCTGGGCATGGTGGCTCATTCTTATAATCTCAACATTTTGGGAGGCTGAGGTGGGAAGATCATTTGAGTCCAGGAGTTCAAGACTAGCCTGAGCAACATAGCAAGAGCCCAACTCTATTAAAAAAAAAAAGAAGAAGAAGAAGAAGAAAGGAAAGAAAAAGAAAACCATAATGACATTTCATGTCCCTTTATTGTCTTTTTCTTTCTTTCCCCTCCCTCCCTCCCTCTCTCTTTCTTTTTCTTTTTTCTCTTTCTTTCTTTTTCTTTAGCTATGAAGTCTCACTATGTTGCCCAGGCTGGTCTCAAACTCCTGACCTCAACAATCCTCCCACCTCAGCCTCCCAAAGGGTTGGGATTACAGGTGTGAGCCACTGTGCCTGATGTGTTGTTTTTCTTAGAGCCAAACTACCACAGAGCTCATCGGCCCTATCTAGCAGCCTATATACTCTCTAATGCCTGCTGCCCATGTGTTGCAGTGACCCATAAGAGGCAGACCACTGGGGTGGCTGAGCAGAAGGGGATGATGAAACTGTAGGTGATCATCAAGTGCTCGTTCCTGGTAGTTTGCACTCAGTCATTCTTGGCGCAGCTCCACATCTTCAATGTATCCAAGCTAGAGCTGTGTTTTTTGAGAAGTCAAAGTTGCTACTAATTCTCACAACAGAAAGAATGCTGACAAGCAGTTTCATGTCATACAAGTAGTTTCATAATTACAAAGACCTCACTCTTTTTTATGATGGGAAGGCCAACTAGTACAGAATTAAGGAATAATTATAAGAGAATGGAGGTCAACAAGAGCTTTTCTGAAAAGATAAAAATCCATGGTGGGGCAGGGGTTGGGCAGGGAGGATAAGAAACCAATATTGGCTACAAAGACACAGGGGCCTTGTTGATCAAGAACACAGCCAGCCACAGTGGCATGCGCTGGAATCCCAGCTACCAAGAGGATCACTTGGTGAGCCCAGCCTGGGCAATATAACAAGATCCCATCTCTAGAAATAATCAACTAACTGATTAAAAGAAGAAGAACAACCAGTAACAGTCATAGCTGTTCCTTTGCATTGACCATCGTCTGTGAGCTAAGAATTGACCCCAACATGTACAAATGCAGGACACATCCCACACATGCATTTGCCATATAAACATCCTATGTATTGTATAGCAGAAACAAGTGTTTACACCTTCTTTTACTGGAATTTTGTTTTATATTTGGGTAGAAAAGAACAGTTTCTATAATAATTAGGAGAGGGAAAAATCCTCTTCTGTGTTTTCTATAAAATTTGAGAATTAAATTGCGTGGTGGAATAACCTACCAGGACACTGTAATGTTTATTTTGCTCTATTTTGCTTTCTGATTCTTGCTCATTCTTGGAAAAAAAATGTTAAATGTATTTTATCCAAAGACACAAAGCAATTATTTAATGTAGTGGGGACTCTATGAATAAGTACAAGCATCCTCACGAAGTTCAGCCTATTAGGAAGATAAGACACAAAAAGAACGATCATATTAAGCAGAACATGCTTTGCTTTGTGAAATAAGTAAGCACACACAATGGTAAAGGAGAGATGGGGAAAATGAACGAAAACTTGCTAAAGGAGATGTGATTTGAGCTGGGTCTTAAAGAATCAATGGGACTTCAATAGGCAGAGGTAGATAATTCCAAGCGGAAGGAATCATCAAACAAACCTCCTGGAGGTGGGAAAGCCCAAAGTATGTTGAAAGAAGAGCAAGTAGGCCAGGCACACTGGCTCATGCCTGTAATCTCAGCACTTTGGAAGGCTGAGGCGGACAGATCACTGGAGGTCAGGAGTTAGAGACTAGCCTGGCCAACATGGTGAAACCCCATCTCTACTAAAAATACAAAACTTAGCCGGGTGTGGTGGTGGGCGCCTATAATCCCAGCTACTCAGGGGGCTGAGACAGAAGAATTGCTTGAACCTGGGAGGTTGCAGTGAGCCAAGATCATGCCACTGCACCCCAACCTGGGTGACAGAGCAAGACTCCATCTCAGAAAGAAAAAAAAAAAAAGACAGAGCAAGTAGCTGGATTTGGCTGAGCACTGGATTCATGAAGAAGATAGTCTTAGACTTACTAGAAACATGGACCTCCATCTGTATAGCTGAAAATTCTGGGTTGAATTCCTGGAAAGCCACTGAAGGCTTTTAAGCATAAAAACATCTCCGGAACTACTGCAGGAATATACAGCACAGGTGATGAGTAATTTTAGAATGGATATAACTGGTAGGTAAGAGGACAGAGAACTCTTTTGTTGGAACGGCTAGCCTTGAGAGTCACGGTCAGGTTAAGACAGCAAATGAAACTCATAGAGAGCTGATTCACTGGAGCAGAATGGAGCCTGCTAGAGTTCACAAACCGCCCTAGGGCGGATTCGGTGGACGTGAAGAAGTGATTAGGGCACAGGGTAAAGGGATAGTTATCAAAGGAGTTCTTTGACTCTTCCATAATTTAGAGGTGGAGTTGCTTTGAGAACTGCTGCTGTCTAAGGTATGACTGGACTGGTAGTTGAGGACCTGGAGATAAAGATCCTTGAACTTGGGGAAATTTGTGAGACCATAAACATGAATGTTGAAATCTCAGAGGATGGGATAGAAAGCCCAATGGAACAGGGACTGAAGTCACTACAGAAGCTGTTCCAGGAATTTCCTGAAGTTAGTAGATAATAGAGAAAATGGTCTGAGTAGAATTAGCCTCAAAATAAAAATCTAAAGGGTGGTAGTCACAGAAAATGTATCCGTAATGACAATGGGAAACAAAAAGTGTGTTGATACGCATGAAAACTGAGAACAATGCATTCAGGGAGAGAAATCTGGTGATTGGAAATGCCGATAGGAGAGTTTTCAGTGACTACCCTGTTGAATCAGATTTTAAACCATGAAAATGCTTTAAATTAATTAGAAAAGTACTTTTTCGAATTAATCGGTTAATGTTTGTTTGTGTATACTGACCTCACCGTTTCTTCTGAAAAAAGAAGCAGCCTCAAATTGGCAAGGGCTTGAGGGTAATGGTATTATCAAGGAAAAGTCCTTGGTTCCCTTAAGGCAGAGGTGTGAAAGAAGGAAGTTACTCATTGTAAAAGGGATTTTGCAGGACCTTGAAGCCAGCTCATACTGAAGCTGCTACGTTATCTGGTGTAAATATCCGGGGTTTGTCATCTCATGACAGGAAAATTTAGGACATGGACACACATGAGGAATTTAGGAGGGGAGGTTTAACAGGCAAAAGAAGGAGGAAGAAAGAGAAAGGAAAACAGCTCCCTCTCTAGTGAAAGAGAGTGGTCTTCCAAGAGGACCAGCCAATGGTCGATGTTCCAGATTTTGTAGTCAGGTTTGAGGAGGTGGTGTCTGATTTACATAAGGCTCACAGATTCCCAGATTGGCTTAATTAAGTGTGAAGTTTACATAGAAGGCAGGGAAGGCTGGTTACCCCACCCTAATCTTTTTTTTTTTTTTTTTGAGACAGAGTTTCGCTCTTGTTCCTGAGGCTGGAGTGCAGTGGTGAGGTCTCAGCTCACCATAACCTCTGCCTCCCGGGTTCAAGCGATTCTCCTGCCTCAGCCTCCCGAGTAGCTGGGATTACAGGCATGTGCCACCACAACCAGCTAATTTTGTATTTTTTAGTAGTGACGGGGTTTCTCCATATTGGTCAGGCTGGTCTCGAACTCCCAATCTCAGGTGATCCACCCACCTAAGCCTCCCAAAATACTGGGATTACAGGTATGAGCCACCACACCCGGCTCTCATTAACTTTCAAGAAAGAGATATGTAGAAGTCAAAGGGCAAATTCTTGCCTGTGTGTGTGTATGTCTAATCAGCAATTGAATGATTAGTAATAATCATATTTTCTCCCACTGAAAAATATCTTCTAAAAGAAATCTTATCTTCATAACTTGTTTTCAATGACAAAAAAACGGAATATTAACTTTTCAAATCTGCTTTCTGAACGTCCCCCTTTTCTTTTTAATAATGCTTTTGTTTTTCCTGAACAAATATCTCATTGCAGAAAATTCTAAGGAAAAAAATGACATAAAATATACAAATAACATGAATTACACAGGACTTTGTTGGCAATTGGAAGGATTTGGCTTCCACTCTGAGTGAAATAGGAATCATTTCTAGGTTTTGCCCAAGGGGCTGCGTGATCTTGGCTTTTAAGGAATTATTATTCTTGCTCTGCTGAGAATAAACTACATGGGGACGGGGTAAAATCATCTATGACTATTTCTTTAAAATAGATTATTTTAAATGACTTAGGTTCTCTTTAAGATCATACTCCCATTATTTGTAAATGAGTATGTATGGGAGAATATATCTGTTTCAAAAGCACTTAAGGAGTACAAATGCAAAATCTGTTTTCAACCTTCATAAAAACAACTAGCTCCATCTCAGACTTAAATAACCAACCTCTTGTGACACGGTTGCCATTTCTGCTCAAGTGTAGCCATGAAGCAGGAAAACATGCATTGCCAATTTAAGAGTCAGGTGGAATTAAGAATCCCTTTCCTTGTTTAACAAGCATTTATGGAGGACCTAATGTGTGCCAGGCACCAGGCTGCTTCTAAGGATACAGCAATAACACTGACCCAGCCTCTGCCCTGACTTCAAAGGCAAATAATCTGAGAGCTTTTTTTCTTGTAGTGTTTATACATTAAATGTTTACAGTTGCTACAAGTACTGGAAAGAGAGAGAGAGGGGGGTATTATGATCCTGGGCAACCATGAGCTGTATGATCAGGGAAAATAAATTGCTTTTTCCTCAAGGAAGTCTGACTTAAATTCCAGGTGAAAAAAACAGCAAAGAGCAAAGGCCAGAGGCAGGAATGAGAATAAAAAGTGAAGTAACTAAAAGAAGACTAGGGTAGCTGGAACGCAGAGATGGAGTGGAGGGAAGAGGAAGTGCGAAAAAGAAAGGATGGGAGTGATTGTAGACAAAACTAGAAGTAATATGGGCTCAGGTACCTTAGAATGTTGTGAGCCACGTTAAGAATTTTGAAAGTTTTGTGAAGAGCAGTGGGAGATTATTAAACAGTTTCAATCAAGAGCCAAGCAAGCGAAACTTTTCTGATGTTCTTAATAAGATAAACTAAAATAAAACGAACAGATTGACCTTGAGCTCAGTGTGCGTAGTTATGGGATAGTTAATGTTAGATGATTTACCAACCAAAGAAAGCACATTTTGCTTAAATGACAGCAAACATTAATTTCAGGATATGGTTAATACAAGCAGGTATAATCAGCATTGTGATTTACATTTAAGCACACTGAACTAGAAATTACTTAGAAATTTCTCATAAAGATAACACAATATTATGCTTGATTGCACTTGTAAAAAACATACCCTTGAATTTTCACTTTAGGCTTAGAGAATAATCACCATTCTTGTAAATCCTTTGCCACATGAAAATGAAAACTTCTAAGATGAATTTCTTTCTGCAGGGAGATTACACTCATGTAAAGATTTAGCTGACAACTACCGAAAAAGAATTGGGGGAATAAAGGGGAGAAACAGCTGTCCAGGAAGTTATCAGTTGCCAGGTTTGCTTGGAATGCAGAGAAATTCCCCGGAAGTCAAAGTGTGCTCGTTAGTGATTGCACGTCTTTTGAAATCGCATCAGAGGGCTCCATTATCTAGCCTCCTCTTCTCTTGAAAACGAATATATGTGTCCAGGATAGCACAGGATGTGTAACTTTGCATGATTGTTAGTAGCTACTGGCACCATTTATGTCTCTAGTCATCCACTGTTCCATTTTGTATAAGTCTGAATATGCTTTGCACACACTTACACTTGAAAAGATGGAAGTTAGTTAAAATGATTTCACTTTGATCGTCTTACTTCAGCAATACAGTGTTAAGTTTTTTGGCTTTTTTTTTTTTTTTTTTTTTTTTTTTTTTTTGAGACAGAGTCTCACTCCGTCACCAGGCGCCAGGCTGGAATGCAATGGCGCGACCTCCTCTCACTGCAACCTCCGCCTCCCGGGTTCAAGCAGTTCTCCTGCCTCAGCCTCCCGAGTAGCTGGGACTACAGGCTCACGCCACCACGCCCAGCTAATTTTTTTTGTACTTTTAGTAGAGACGGGTTTCACCATGTTGGCCAGGATGGTCTCGATCTCTTGACCTCGTGATTTTCCCATCGTCATAATACTGAAACGGGAAAGCTTCCCTTGTCCCCGTCGCACGCCCCTTGTGGCTTGCTGCTTCAGTGCCCCAGTGCTCAAACCTCTAGGGAACACGCAGATGGGCGGGCTGCGGGGCTGCGACCCCACTGCAGTGCCTAGGGTGAATGTTGACAGCTGAAGCTCCAGTGGGCACGTGTTGCAGGTGCTATTTTAGTATAGGCAGCTTTTCTTAGCTCAGTTAGATCCCTTCCTTACCACAAAGGCGGAGGGCTTTCTGTATCTGGGTTCCTGCCTTGGTGCACCAGAAGAACTGGAGCACATGGGGGCTTGGAGAGTGACTCTAAAGGGTTTCTGAGTAGAGGCAGCTCTCAGCGTGGAGGGCGCCAGAAGGGAGACGGTCTTCTCCTGGAGCTGGGTGGCTGGGAGGCCGGTGTCCTCTGACTGCCGCGGCCCACTCCGCCTCAGCCCGGGACTGAGGGCCTGCCGACAGGTCCACGCGCCTGCGTCTGTCGCTGTGCTCCTCCACGGGCCTTCTCTCGATGACCGGCCGCATGTGCCTTCCTCCGATGCCTTCTTCACGACCTGCGGCCACTTGTGTCTCTGCCATGCTAGGGTCTTGGGGTTTAGGATGGGGGCCTGGTCGGCCAGGGTGATCTTGGAAAGGGCAGCATTTGGGCACAAAGGCAGGGGTGCCTGTCCTCAAATAGGTCCGTGGGGGCAGAGCCCTAGCCAGGATCACGCCCTCCTCTACCAGCACTTCCCTCCCCCTCTTCCGTATCTTTTAAAGGGACCACACTCTTCCTTTCCTAGCACTCCCGTATCAATCATATGCAAGATTTTAAAGAGGCAATGCAAAATTTAGAAAACATCTGGAAGGTTTGGAACCCTAAAACCGGTCTGCATTGTCTTTCTTAAAGACCGAAATTGTGCAATATTTATTTTCATTTAACAAACACTTATCTATCACTTGTATTTCTCAGCCTTTGTTCAAAGATGCTCTACAAATACTAACATGTCAAATATTACGTAGAACATTCTATTTCTTTCTCTTTTTTTTTTCTTGAGATAGAGTTTCACTCTGTCACCCATGCTGGAGTGCAGTGGCACGATCTCACCTCACTGAAACCTCCTCCTCCCGGGTTCAAGCAATTCTCTGACATCCGCCTCCCAAGTAGCTGGGATTACACGCGCGTGCCACTTTGCCCGGCTAATTTTTGTATTTTTAGTAGAGACGAGGTTTCGCCATGTTGCCTAGGCTGGTCTCAAACTCCTGGCCTCAGTTGATCCACTGCCTCGGTCTCCCAAAGTGCTGTGATTCCAGGTGTGAGCCACCATGCCTGGCCAAGCATTGTATTTCTGATTTATGGTGGGTTTATTTGCCACCACTGCTTAGACTGAGGATAGCCTGGCACAAGATGTCAAGTTTGTTCTGAGGCCCTGAGCAGAGATTTTGTTTTTTGCACAGTGGAGTCCAACGTTTTGCCAAAGGCACAGAGGAAAGTGTGGAAGATGAAAAACTTTCCCCCAGCCTGGGCAACATAGTGAGATCCCCATCTCTATGAAAATTTTCAAAATAAAAAAAGTAGCTGGATATGATGGCATGTGCCTGTAGCCCTAGCTTCTTGGAGGCTGAGGTGGGAGGATTACTTGAGCTCAGGACTTAGAGGCTGCAGTGAGTTATGATCACACCACTGCACTCCAGCCTGGGTGACAGTGTGAGACCCTGTCTCTAAAAAACCCAGAAGGAAGGAAAGAAGAACGGGAGGAAGGAAAAACTTAACCCTTTTAAGTTCAGTGTTTTGGGGGACTGCAGAAGAAAAGAGAGGCTTCTGCTCATTACGTATGGGAGTTCACAGAAAAATGGGCCTCAGGGGGGCACTTACAATTTGGGGCTTATGTGCTATTTTAACAGGGGAAGGGGAAGAAGAGAAGGGCACTTAAGGGAAAATAAATTACTTTCGAGAAAGATCGTGGGCCTTTAGGAGAATAGATGGGAGATGATAGTTTTGTGACAAAGTCTGTCGAGGTGTGCTTCTCTTTAGTATTAGAGTCAACTTCCTCTGGTTGCAGAAAATCTATGGGGACAATTGAGTTTTGGGTGAAGATTCTGCTTTTGGGCAGATAAGGGAGTTTAGAAATAAATATTATCAAATGCCTTCAGCTCAAAATCAGTTTTATGCCACAGTGGCATATTCTAGAGGAACCCTGGCCCAGGAAAAACAGCGTTGGCCCTGCTCCCGGGCCGTTCCAGCTCTGGCCTAGCCTTGGGGGTGGAACTCCGCCCTGGAATGGACAAGAATAGACCCTCTCAGGCCCCAGCATATTCTCAAAGGTCCAGTCACCACTGACCTGGAAGTGTCAGAGATGTACTTGATTCTAGGTTTGCACTGAAGCCAGCCTCAAGGATCAGATGAGGTAGAAACCACATTACCTGGAACGTTTCTTTGTGTTTTGGGGTTTTAATAATGCCTCATAGAATAAACTTGGCCAGGAACCAAGTCCAAGCCCTTTCAACAGCACAGAGTGTTTTTCAATCTTCGCTAGTCCACCATAGCGGAAAACTCAAATATTTCTCATCATTTACAAACAAAGGGTGTTTGCTAGGTACCAGATGGTGTGTGCTACTAGGATCAGCCTCATTTTGTCAGTGGAGGAAATAAAGAAAGGTTAAGTGACTTTTCCAAGTTCACATGGATGGTAAGTGGCGCAGTCAATATTTGTTGACGATTCATTTTGGCTCCAAACTTCAAGCTCTTAACTCTGAAATGTGCCTCTACTATGCTGGCCTTCCTCCTTTAAACTTTTTTTTTTAATTTTTTTTGAGACAGGGTCTTACTCTGTCACCCAGGCTGGAGTGCAGTGGCACAATCACAGCTCACTGCAGCCTCAGACCTCTAGACTCAAGAGATCTTCCCACTTCAGCCTCTTGAGTAGCGGGGACCACAGGTACATACTACCATGCCTGGCTAGTTTTTTTATTTTTTATAAAGACAAGGTCTCCCTATGTTCCCGAGGCTGGTCTTGAACTCCTGGGCTCAAGTGATCTCCCCATCTTGGCCACCCAAAATGTTGGGATTACAGGCATTAGCCACAGTGCTGAGCCGAAATTTTTATTTTAACTAAATAAAAGCATAACAAATGACTTCAAGACACTCTTCACAATAGTATTGTGACATTATTGTACCCCCCACCAAAAAAGTCTTGCCAGTAATATCAACTTCCTGACCTAAGTCAATAAGTCAGTAGATTTTCAGATCTAGTTATTTCTTCTATACAGAGTTGATACCCAAAGGAGAATAACACTGTACTCATTATCCATAAGTGAGTATGACCCCTGGTTCACAGTTTTCATTGCCTTATAGTCTGCCCCTCAATAACCGGCCCCAGATCCCAGAGTTTCATTTTTATTGTCACTCAGCTCAGAGTTCATGGCCCCAGTCAATATACCAAGTATCTTCAATAACATCAAGAAGCCCTACCCTTAAGCCTAGAAATATTTGCTGAAAATAAATGTGTGTTCATTGGTGGTCATGAATATACTCACAGTCTCACTGGAGTAAAGCCTCATTTTGTGAAGAAATGAAAGGTAAAGTTTGAATGGATTCCTACATTGTTAGAACCAGATATTATATTCTCCTTTTAAGTTATTCCATCCATTTTCCCCCCAAAGCTGGACCTGGGTGCCTGCACAGTTTCAGAGGCTCAAGAGCTCCTTCTGAGTCATCCAAGGACTATGCTCTTCTGCTTCCAGCTCTGTTACCATATTGCTACTGATCAGGAAGTATATCTGATCCTTTTATGAATAGCATTGCTACATTATTATACACGATCAAGCAACAATGACTTTTTATTGGACACATGCTGTCTGCCAGGCACTATGCTGGTCACATTGGCTATAAAGATAAATCTGGTATAATCTCCACTTTTGTGTTTCTGTCAGGGAGATATAAGCATGAAGGTAGAGAGCGGCCCCTATTACCTATGAGGAGAAGTCTGGAAAGATTTTACTGCACAGAAAACATCTGCATTCGTTCTGAAAAATGGGTAGGTGTGCTGCAGCCACTCACATGACCATTCAAACATTAAAAATTGACAGAATAAGCTAGGCATGATGGCTCAGGCCTGTAATCCCACCATTTTGGGAGGCTGAGGCAGGTGGATCATTTGAGGTCAGGAGTTCAAGACTAGCCTGGCCAACATGGTGAAACCCCACCTTTACTAAAAACACAGAAATGAGCTGGGTGGTGGTGGCACATGGCTGTTGTCCCAGCTACTCAGGAGGCTGAGGCAGGAGAATCACTTGAGCCTGGGAGGTGGAGGTTGCAGTGAGCCGAGACGTACCACTACACTCCAGCCTGGGTGACCGAGTGAGACCCTATCTCCAATAAAAAGGCAGAGTAGAGGCAGGGTCCAGTGGAGCTCTGGGAAGCTGAAGCGGGAAGATCACTTGAGGTCAGGAGTTTGAGACCAGCCTGGCAACACGGTGAGACCTCATCTCTAAAAAAAAATTGAAAAATAAAAAAATTAGCAGGGCATGGAAGTGGGCACCTGTAGTCCCAGCTACTAGGAAGGCTGAGGCAAGAGGATCCCTTGAGCCCAGGAGTTTGAGATTGCATGAGCTATGATTGCGCCACTGCCCTGCAGCTTGAATGACAGAGCAAGACCCTGTCTCTAAAAAAAATTTTTTTAATTGTTAAAAAAAAAAAGTTTAAAATTGACAGATTAGAATCTGATCAGTTTCTTTCCAGAGCTACTTGAACATCTCAGGAGATTCTGCTGAGGATGGAAAAGGAAGGACTTTTAATTTCAAAGTTTCATTCCATGTCTTGTCAAACCTGGTCTAGATTTGCCATTTAGGACTGCATTCTGTGATCCTGTGCTATCAGAGAGGTTTCTCCATGTAGATGAAACCAGGAGCTGCATTCTGCTTCGGCTTGTAGGTGTTCTTTGAGCTTTATATGTGTGGTGTAACAACAGCACACAAACGCCAGGGGGCAATGCAGTTTCACCAAAGAATCATAGGAAACTCGGTCTGGCTTTCACTAAGAACATTGGCAGCATCCTAGGCCAAAGGTGAAATCCTTCCTCAAAAGAGAGTTCTGCAAAGGAAAAAATATGTTTAAAAATCCTTTCTTTGAAAGCTTCCTGCATTGTCATCAAAATTGTCCTTCAGTATTCGTGAACAGCCGGAAGTTTTGCGATATTATTTGCAAAATGTTTACTTTTCATTTTTTCTTAGTGCGGGTGCCTAGTCTTTCCTGGAAGGTTTCCTGGGCCTTTCTGCGTAGGAAGGGTCATTCAACCCCCAGCTAACCTGGATCACACTGTTAGGACCCTGGTGCGTCCTCTGCCTGACCGCGCGGCTCTCTTCCCTAGGTGCCCTTTCAGCACTTCCAGCTGCCTGCGGTTGGAGCCGGGCTCCCTTTAAGGTAATTCCAGTCCTGGTCTGTGTTTTGTTTCCAGCTTGGCAGCGCCAGGTGTCTGCCCTCCCTTAACCTCCAAGGATGAGAGATCAAAGGTGCGCCTACATCTGCCTCCTGCCTAGCTCTTTAATCTGTCACATGGTCAAAAGGGACAAATGCAGTATTGTGCACTCAGGGAGGGACGACAAATCAGAGAAGTGGAAATGGGCTGAGCCTCAGAGTGTGCGAACTTACATAAATGATACGGAATTTGCCTGTCTGCGTATTAGCCCTGCCACGGAGGGGATGTTTTCTTTTTAAAAGAGCAAGAATATGATGGAGAAATGGACATCCTCTTCACTTGGAACCCCACTAAACCTGTGTAATGAAATGTTGTACACAGACTCATTTGGAGGCTAGTATTAGGAGAGAGATAACAAGATGAAAGAACATATTTTTTTTAATTATGAAATGGAAATTACCAGGGCACTTGTAGAGACCTGGGCTTATTTTATACACAGCAAAAATGATATCTAATCTTTTAGTAGCGCAGATGTATTTTAAGAAAGACTGTTTCCAGGGGAGCATCTATTTTCCGTATCCATAGAGCTAAGTAGGGGAATGCATTGTAAAACAGTAGGAACAGAGATTAGGTATTAAGAAAATAATACTGAGGGCAATGGTTATGGAAGGTACAGAATTTACCTAGCAATCAGTACTCAGGAAGGAGCAACTATTTCTTCCATTTTTAGAGGAAAGGTTGAGGTGGGGGTGGTTAAGGAAGAGCTGGTGTTCTAGAAACAAATTGTTTCTAAATTTAAATTTAGAAACATTTTAAACAGATTGAGCATCCACGATTTTCTTTAGACTTTGAGGAAAGCTCCCTGATTTCCAACCAAAGACATAAAAGTGAACAGGCACTGACTACATTTTTCTCTGTGCATTCCTGCGCCCACACACCCAGAGGCTTCCTCTTCCCCAGGGGTTACAAAAAGGAACTCCAGCAACTTCAGTTGCGCTTAGCTGCCTTCACAGGCAAGAAAGAGCAAAGCAGGACCAGTGGCCTCATATTAAGTCACACTGTCTTTCCCCAGTTACAATGGCTAAGAACCCAGATTTTCACAAGGTGCAAAGAAAAGAATAGTGACATGGTTATTAAAAGTTGTGGTGAGAAGGGAGTCCTTATCAGCTGCTTCAAATATTTCATTCACCTACTTAACAAATATTTATTCTGCACTTACTATGTCCAGACACGGTGTTGAACTCTGGGAATTCCCTGGTGATCAAAAGCAGTCTTAACTCTTTATTCACATGGAGTTTACCATCTAAGGGTGGAGACTAGCATCAATCAGATCATCACAGAGATAACAGCACTGAAAGAAACAGTTCTTGTGGGAGAATCTACTGTAACAAAGGGACTAATCTAGAGGCTCAGGGAGAACTTCCCTGAGAAAATCCTCATTAGCTAAGAGCCAAAGGATCAAGAAGGGTGAGGAACGCGCCTGCTAATATTGCCTTCAGTATTAGTAGAACTGAAAGGGTGATGTGGCTGGAGTACCACGAGCTAAGGGACAGGACATGTGCAGTCAGAAAACGTATGCACAGCTGACTGTGTCTGTCATCTGTTGTGACATACCTTCTTACTCCAATGTGTAGCAGCTGAGAAACAATCATTGTATTATACCTTATGATTTGGAATCAGGAATTTAGGCAGGGTTCAGCTGGGCAATTCTTCTGTTCCACATTCAGCTAGAAGTTGGTATATTAGAGTTGTCCAGATAAATAGTATATCCATATATGTGTGTGTGTGTGTGTGTGTATCTATATATATATAGATACACATACACTGACCCACAATTATGAAGGCTGAGAAGTCCCAAGATCTGCAGTCAGCAAGCAAGCTGAAAACCCAGGAGACCCAATGGTATAGTTCCAATCTGGGTCCAAAGACCTGAGAACCTGGAGAGCAATTGAGTAAGTTCCAGTTCAAGTCCAAGTCCAAAGGGAGGAGAAGATTGATGTCCCAGCAGAGACAGAGAATTCCCTTTTACTTGGCCTTTTTGTTCTATTTAGGACTTCAACTGACTGGACAAGATCCACCCACCTGAGGGAGGGCAGTCTGCCTTACTCAGTGAACTGATCCAAATGTTAATCTCATCCAGAAACATCTTCACACACATCCGGAATAATGTTTGTTTAAACCTCTGGGCACCTTATGGCCCAGTCAAGTTGACAAACTAACCATCAGAGTTGGGTTGGTCTGGAGAGTCCAAGATGGCATGATTCACTTGCCTAGCACCTTGATTTCAATGGCTGGGAGTGTGGGGTCCTGATCAGTAGCAGTATGGTAACTGTTGACTGGAGCATCTGTAATTGGCATCTCCAGCCTTGCAACTTCAAGACTCCTTACATGTCAGTTCAGGGCTTCCAGGGAGAGACTCTTCCAAGAGTCAGGAAATCTTAAGATCTTAAGGTCTGAGACCAGATACTGGCAGATATCATTTCCATCGTATTCTTGGTGATGGCCAAAGCAGTCCACAAGCCCACTCAGATCCAAAGAAACAACGAAAATGCCACCTCTCACCAGGAAGAGTTTCAAATTATTTGTGGCCATGGTTAGTCATCCATGCTTCAGCTTCTGGACACAAATTATTCACATCCTCTGTAAGGCAAAATAGACTCACCCCTTCTAAAGATTTCAGAAACCTCATCCCAAGCTTAAGTTTGAGATTCAGATTCTTACTGCCTAAGATTCAGATGCTGATGGGACCGTTTGATGCTGTTATTTAGTATAGTTTCTCTCAATATGAAAACCTGTGAACAAAACAAACAAACAAAAAAGGCATCTGCCTCATATAGACCCAACATATACTGATAATACAGGGTTGGGATAAATGCTTGGGATACTCCCACTCAAAGAGTGAAGGAACAGCTCTACGCCAAGCATTGCCATAGCAAGTCTGAAATCCACATGCTGCCAGTTCCTTGACTGGAGGGTCCAGGCCTGCTCCCTGGAATGCTTCTCTGCAGCTCTTGCATCCACCCTCCAGGCTCTTGTTGCACCTTCTGAGTTGTCCCTTTTCCACAAGAAATATCACTTCCAGCTGAATAATCTTCTCAGCTTATGTTTCACTCATAAAAGTTTGGGGCCTCTAAGGACTGTTTCCACTTTAAACTACCTCTGCCCACTTTGTCCAAGCTGATTATGTGTCCACTGATAAACCTCTCCTGTAATCTTTGTGGGCATCCTTTGAATCTTGTTAGACCTTGTTCTGTTAAATGAAACACAACCACAATTCTCTTCAAGACAGTCCCTTCTTTGGTCTGGGCTCAGAGTCGGGTGCTGTTAGATAATACCCTTAGGATTCTTAAAAGCCTTTTTGTCTGTTTTAGCAATTCTATGAGGTACATCCTTAGCTATTTCTGCAGTTATAAAACAGGATTTTACAGCCACCCCCTAGGAATGTTAAACTATTTTTTGTTTTGTTTTGTTTTTTACTCAACACGTTCTAGCTCTTTATTGTCTCTAAATTTTGTCTGAAAACTGAGCAGTTCTTTCTTGACTCGTCTTTCTCTACCTGAACCTTTTATTGTGTGTAGCTTTAAAAAAAAAAATGGCACTTTAAGTATTCTGCCTGGAAATTTTCTTACTAGAATTCGTGGGCTCATTGGGTATGTTTTCTATTTTCCACATTACAAGGGGTAATATTGGCAAACTCTCTGCCACTACATTAGTAGAGTTACCTTTTCCAGTGACAATTGTCGGTCCTCCCAGGCTTCACCAACAGTCTCCTCGAGACCTGACAGCTTCTTCCCTCTGCCTAAATTTGACGCTTAGGCTTAGCTGATATTTATCAGAGCGTCTGCACACGGCCTTTCCATCAGAACCGTCTCAGGACTTGTAACCCGCTGTCTCAGGCTTCCCAGAGGGAGTGCTCCATGAGACCAGAGGGGAAGCTGCCTGATTCATGAAACCTGGGCAGAGGGCAGCATTTTCTCTGTATTCTAATGATCAAAGTGGCCACAGAGCTTACCCAGATTCAAGGAGAGGAGACATAGCCTCCACCTCTCTATGGGAGGAGTATGGAAGAATTTGTGGCCATTTTTGTTCATCTATAAGTGACATTATAGGTCATGTTAAGGGTTTTTATCAAGAATTTCACTGAGCACTGTGGTATATGCATACAGTTTCAGCTACTTGGAAGTCTGAGGCAGGAGGATCCCTTGAGTCCGGGAGTTTGAGACCAGCCTAAGTAACATAGTGAAATTCCACCTAAACAAAAAAAAAAAAAGAAGAATTGGAAGGCTATCATATGACCTTTTGAAAAAGTCACTCCAAGGCCGGGCATGGTGGCTTACACCTGTAATCCCAGCACTTTCGGAGGCCAAGGCTGGTGGATCACGAGGTCAGGAGATCGAGACCACCCTGGCAAACACAGTGAAACCCCGTCTCTACTAAAATTACAAAAAATTAGCCGGGCATGGTGGTACATGCCTATGGTCCCAGCTACTCGGGACGCTGAGGCAGGAGAATCACTTGGACCCGGGAGGCAGAGGTTACGGTTGAGCCGAGATCACTACACTGCACTCCAGCCTGGGTGACAGAGTGAGACTTCATCAAAAAGAAAAAGTCACTCCAGCTGCAGCATGGGAATAACTTAGGAAAAGGCTATTAAAGGCTGAAGTTCTTTTTTAGTTCCTCTTTCTCTATTGTGCCTTATCATACAGTTTCCTGTGAACATTGCTGTCATAATTTGGCCCATGGTGATGACAGTTGAAACAAGAGAACTGCAGATCATTGAGGTATTTGAATATGAAATTAATTAACTAATATTTCTTGAAGTCCATTTAGGGCATAATTTTGTCTCCAAGTAGCCAATAAACTTCTCAGAGACCTTGCCAATATTAGAACCCAAAAACAACTAAATATTTATTGTAAATTACGTGTATTCACTCTACACATAGATTTTAACTAACCCCTCTAAAGAACAGCCTGTGAGTAGAAATAGACAGTGATCAATATAATGAAATCTGAGTACTCAGCTCAATGACATCCGTAACTGAAATAACATATTTGAAGTATATTTGCTGGGATTGCTAAGATCCTCCTTGAGGATACTCAGGAATGATCAATTCAATAAATACTTATTGTGTGTTTGCTTTATGCTACAAATTTCTAGGCAGAGGATTTAGAGCAGCAAACAAAACAGAGCAGGTTCCTGCTCTCATTCTGATCATATTCTAGTGAGGAGGACAGATGTAAACAAGGAAACAGATGAAAAGTCAATGAGATAACATCAAACAGTAATAATGCTATTTTATTATTTTTTTATTTTATTTATTTATTGAGACAGAGTTTTGCTCTTGTTGCCCAGGCTGGAGTGCAATGACGCGATCTCGGCTCACTGCAACCTCCACCTCTGAGGTTCAAGCAATTCTCCTGCCTCAGCCTCCTGAGTAGCTGGAATTACAGAGATGCACCACCATGCCTGGCTAATTTTGTATTTTTAGTAGAGACAGGATTTCTCCATGTTGGTTAGGCTGAACTCGAACTCCCGGCCTCAGGTGATCACCTGCCTCGGCCTCCCAAAGTGCTGGGATTACAGGGGTGAGCCACCTTGCCGGCTGATAAGTACTATTTTAAAAGAAATAAAAGAAAGCCAATTGTGGTGGGATGTACCTGTAATCCCTGCTACTTGGGAGGCTGAGGCTGGAGAATTGCTTGAGTCCAGGAGTTCAAGGCCAGCCTGTCCAACAAAGTGAGACCTCCCATCTTTTTTAAAAAATAAAAATTAGTACAGGCAAGGTGGCTCACATCTGTAATCCCAGCACTTTGGGAGGCTGAGGCAGGTGGATCACCTGAGGTCGGGAGTTTGAGACCAGCCTAACCAACATGGAGAAACCCCATCTCTACTAAAAATACAAAGTTAGCCGGGCGTGGTGGTGCATGCCTGCAATCCCAGCTACTCGCGAGGCTGAGGCAGGAGAATTGCTTGAACCTCAGAGGCGGAGGTTGCAGTGAGCTGAGATCATGCCATTGCACTCCAGCCTGGGCAACAAGAATGAAACTCCATCTCAAAAATAATAGTAATAATATAATTACTTCATTTAAAAAAATTAAAATTAAATAAGTAAATAAGAGCAACAGGGTAGAGAGTTATTTCTGGACCACTCTAAATACGGTAATCAAGGAAGATTCTCTGAGGAAGTCATATTTGAAGTCCAAATGTGAATAAAAGAAAAGAGCTGGCTATAGGAATACTGAGCAGTTTAGGGCAGCAAGCCAGAGGCAGTGAGCAGCGAGTACACTCACCAAGGGCAGAAAGGAAATAGCCTTGCAAAGCACAGAGAGAAACCATGTGGCTTATGCATCCGGAATAAGGGGGAAAGTCATGTGAGATGAAGTAGAAGAAATAGGGAAATAGACCAGAGATACATCACATAGGGCCTTGTTGACCAGGGTTCAAAATTTGTTTAGTATTTTAATGAGATGTCATTAGAACCCTAGTCATTCATACTTTAGCATGAATTACTGTAACTTGACCTTTTCTCCTATGAATTTTTTTTTTTTTTTTGAAACAGAGTCTCACTCTGTTGCCCAGGCCAGAGTGCAGTGGCATGATCTCGGCTCACTGCAACTTCCGCCTCCCGGGTTCAAGCCATTCTCCTGCCGCAGCCTCCTGAATAGCTGGGATTACAGGTGCCCACCACTACACCCAGCTAATTTTTTGTATTTTTAGTAGAGATGGGGTTTCACCATGTTAGCGTGGCTGGTCTCGAACTCCCAACCTCGTGATCCGTCTGTCTCGGCCTCCCAAAGTGCTGGGATTACATGTGTGAGCCACCACGCCCAGCCTCTCCTATGAATTATTTTAGAACCGTTGAAATTGGTCCTTAGGTGAAAGTGGTGAGAAAGAGGGCAGAGTAATTTTGATATTGGCTCTGACTTGCAGGAAGATAATGGACATGTTCTATTTAGTCTACACAAATCACCTCAAGCTTTGGAAATTTGCTGCATTAAAGATATTGAGTCAGGCCAGGCATGGTGACTCACACCTGTAATCCCAGCACTTTGGGAGGCTGAGGCAGACTGATCACGAGATCAAGAGATGGAGACCATCCTTGCTAACATGGTGAAACCCTGTCTCTACTAAAAATACAAAAATTAGCTTGGCGTGGTGGCACACGCCTGTCATCCCAGCTACACAGGAGGCTGGGGCAGGAGAATCACTTGAACCCGAGAGGCAGAGGTTGCAGTGAGCTGAGATTGCACCACTGCACTCCAGTCTGATGACAGTGAGACTGTCTCGAAAAGATACTGAGTTGAGAGAAAGACAGCTGAGTTTGTTTTTTGTTGTTGTTTTCAATTGTATTTTCAAACACTTCTACAGACTATAGAAAAGAAACCAAGGAGTGTGGTAGCATCTGTGTGTGTGTGTATATATATATATGTGTAACTGAATGTGCTACAGCTTACCCTGAATTCCAGGCAATGTCAATGTCAGCCACTCACCAGATAATGTCTATTGTGTGTCCTGGAAGTCAGCAGTGCTATGTGTAGCTTTTTAACATCAACATCAATCCCTTCTTAAATATTCAAATTTTAAAAAACCATTTACATTTTAAGATAAATGATCTTTCCCACTCATTGTACAATTTTGTGTATCATGTTAATATAAAATATATAACTAGATATAGCTAATTCTAAATTTTCACTATAACATAGTTACTTCCCAATGTAAAGGCCTACCTTACTATAGAGAATAATTTGACTTGGGGTTTGAAAATATAAGAAAAATCTATATGGAGCTAATGAGTCACATGTTTTTCTTAAAATAGGGTTTATAATTAGAGATCTAATTTGGCACTTGGTGATGACAGTTGAAACAACAGAACTGCAGATCATTGAGCTCAACTTGTTTTCCCAACTCAGTAAATGATTACTGGGCTTTCCTTCATCTCCGCCCCGTCTTCCCTGAGAATTTGTTTAAGTTTTCTTGTTTTCTTGCATGAAGTCCGTTTCTACATACTGATCAGAGTACACTGTTCAGTTGAATGACATTTGCTGACACCATGATTATACTCAAAAATGAATACAGCTGAAAATTTTAATATTCTGATGTATATAAGAATTCTATTCTGAAAAGATGAGATCGTTGCTTAATATGCCAATTACCTGTACCTGACTTTGCGTCTTGGTTTAGTTGCCTGACCAAAAGAATATCAAATCTATTTATGTTGTGTTCGTAGTTGATTGTCAATGACTGTTATTTCTACGGTAATGTATGTATAGTTTATTTTTGCAGTGAAAGGCTTTAGAGGTTTTCAAATAACTGGCAAAATAATAGTAAATCCTAAGTTTACTTCCATTTGTCTTGTTCAATTAAATTATGACCCCGTTTATGAAGATCTCAGGAAGTATTCTGAAGTTCAAGGTCTTCCCTGGGCCTGAGCAGAAGGAAGCATCAGTTATGGCATTGGTGCCCTGAAGCTGGTTCATACCAGCTTGCAAGAGCCAGATGTTACAGTTTCAGGAATTTTGGAAGTCCAAATTAAACTGTATAACTTACAGTTAGATGAATTATATCAAAAACAAAAGTTATAAATACTTAAAACTCTTCAGTTCCTAGTTATGTTGCTATTCATGCTCTGGAGGTTTCATTCTACCACAGCTGTACGGTGGAAGTGCTACATGCTGGTGTGCCTACTGCACATCTCTGCCTAGCTCTATTTGCAGTGACAACTATGCCATGGTGTGGGTACTGACATAGTATTGAAGCTGAAGGAGGCTTTAATAAAAATAATTTATATCACATGAAAGATATAATGACAGTAGACAGTAAATTTGTTGGGATACGGGCAGACTGGGATGCAACCGAATGAGTGATTGTCTAATCATCGTTGAGCTGCTGGCTACAGGTACAAGAGTTTGGCCAAGATGAACAAAAGCATTCCATGGGAACCAATTCACTATGTAGAATTTGCCATCAGAATACTGTATAGGCCAGGCATGGTGGTTCACGCCCGTAATCCCAGCACTTTGGAAGGCCGAGGTGGGCGGATCACCTGAGGTCAGGAGTTCGACACCAACCTGGCTAACATGGCGAAACCCCATTTCTACTAAAAATACCAACAATTAGCCTGGCGTGGTGGCGGGCACCTGTAATCCCAGCTACTCAGGAGGCTGAGGCAGGAGAATCGCTTGAACCTGGGAGGCAGAGGTTGCAGTGAGCCAAGATCAGGCCATTGCACTCCATCTTGGGCAACAAGAGTGAAACTCTGTCTCAAAAAAAAAAAAAAGAGTATTGTATATTTCATTGTTACTCGTAGACTGTGCTACATATCCTTAGTATCAGCAAAATTTATAATAAACATATGGACACACATGTGCTTACTTCCTCCCTAGAGAGTTTCTTATTCAACATTGGACCAGACACCACTGGTTATACAGGAAAGATGAAATTCAATAGGAAACAAACTTAAAGCAGCTTTTCCAGAAAGTCATAAGGAAGAGCAATGTGAACATAATCTGTTAGAGTCAGTGTTTGTTCATGCCGATACCAATTTGATTTATCAGATTGAAAATAATTTTGTTTGCAAACTTCTCCAGTTTGAAAGAGAACCAGGACTTCCATCAAATGAAAATGCAGACATTTTCGTTCAGTCTAAAACATCATGATTATTTCATAAGATTAGATAATATTATTCATTTATAACTATGACTAATAAAAAATGCTTTTTAAATCAAATGATTGTTACCAGCTCTAATTTAGCCTAGTTTAGTGAAAATACTAAACTAGGTCAAGGGTATTGACTTGTTTTATGAACAACTTGACTTGCTCAGATAACCCATTCACTCTCTGACTTGCAGGGAGCTGAAAGCTAAGCCCATCAGACCAAGAAAAGGCTCTGGCCCAACCACAGCAGAGAAGAAAGTTGCCAGATCACACCATGGTTTTAACCACCTGTTACATATTTCAACACTCATCAAATGGTCTCTATACACAGTACCAAAGAGGAAGTGCTGGTTCCTGGCATCCTATTGTGTGAACTCTTATTGATCCATAATCTAGTATAATTTATACACAGAAATAGTCACTCAGACAGACTGGGCCTTTGTCCCATCCAAAAGCATATTTGATCCCATTTTTAGTGAAAAATTTCCCCAAATGGTTTTAGTGGAGGAAATGAAGACATCCATGAGACCTAGTTAAGACTAAAATTATTTTATTTTTGAAGTTGATGTTTGTTTAGTTACATTCTTGCAATGCCAGCAAAAAAAAAAAGAAAAGAAAAATCCAGATCTGAAGCATGCGTGTGTTATGAGAAGCCTGGAAAAGGCGATTTGGATCCATTATATAACTGCCACTTTTTGTTTTTATTCAAGGTGTCATAAAACTGAGTTCCGCAGTTGAAGGTATGTTTTTACAACCACAAAATCAATAATGTTTTGCTTGAAGGTTGCATAGCGTGGCTTGTAGCTAAAAAGCTTCTGTGGCAGTGGTGTTTGACGCCATGTGCAAATTGCCAGCTATTGCCATTGCATCTGTGTTTCCTCTTGTTCTGGTCATTTTATGCTGCAAAGCTCTCGGTCCTCCTCAAGTGGCATTTGCCCTGACCTGAGAGGCCAGACCCAACATGTCTGTTTCTGTCTCCTGATGTGACTGCCCTGAACCGGTGCTCCTCAGAGTGCCTGGGCTCTTCTGTGACCTGATGTGAGACTGGACACAGTCTTGTCAGGAACCTTTCCCCTGAGTCCTTCAGCAGACCCTGGTCTAGAGCGTCCTTTAACCCAACAGAGCAGACATGTTTTCCCAGGAAGTATGTAGCCATGAAGAGTCGTTCAGGCTTCCTGATGAGAAAATGAGATGCTTAAGGCACCTGCCAGTCTCATTGCGGGTTCCTCCTGGGCAGTGTGACCCACCACCACGAGGCATGGTGAAGATCAGGTTCCTTTTCTGTTGTCCCTGTTGAGCTGCAGTTCCCTTCAGTCATGCATTCAAAAAGCAGAGAAGAAAAAGAAGAAGGATTTAAGGAAAGTACAAAAGAGACATTAAAGCAAAGTGTTTTGCTGAGAAAAGAATATTCAAACGACCTCATTTTCTGAAATGATGAGTTGGTTATTGGTATAAAATTGATCTCCTTAGCCCCATGGGAGTTTCACAATTCAAAAGTCAAAAATGTGTCATTTTCTCCTTTTGTGAGTTTCTATGTTTGTTTGGGGGGGTATGTGTGTTCTCGTTTATTGGGAGTTTGTCGGTCATGCTTTGGAGGTTTCTTCCTCCTTACTTAATCAGGGGAGGCTGCATGGAAGAGGTGGTGGGCATTCAGGTGAGTTTTCAATTTAAAGGGAAATGTGGCTGGCTTGGTGAATGGACAATGCATGGAGGTGGGGAGTGGGAAAATTGCACGGTGGGTTGGAGGGCTGAGGCCATTCAGGGGGCTGGAGTTTCAAGGTTGGGAGGTGGAAGAGTAGGTCAGTTATGGACCCATAGGACTGGCAAATCCAAAGCGAGGGTGCCCTATCCCTTTGGTGGATTTAGTACCATCACATTTTACAAACCCAAGTTGAAAAGGCAGTATTTCTGGCATTCGTGGAAGAAAGTATGTTGCTACTGGAAATCAAGGAAAAGGTGCAGGCAGCGGCATTTCAGGGTGGAGAGGAAAAGACCTTCTCACCTCAAGGAGAAAGTGCACTTTGCAGGCCTCGGACAGGCCAGGCAGAAATTCAAGTTCCCTTTTCACATCAACATGGAATTTTATTGAAGGACAATCCAAGCTCCTCCCTGCCTAACAAGATAAAAGAGACACAGAAGCAAAATCAAGCAGCACCATGAGAATGACCTTGGCTGCAGAAGCTCCCAGTAGCAATTTGAGCACTGAGTTTC
Organism: Cheracebus regulus; assembly: GCA_963574635.1. NCBI lineage: Eukaryota > Metazoa > Chordata > Mammalia > Primates > Pitheciidae > Cheracebus > Cheracebus regulus. The sequence continues at coordinate 79,644 of CAUYQU010025480.1, read as the reverse complement.
AGTTAATTATCTGTTGAATTACAGATAACAGTTGGTTCACTCTGGGTCGTTTTGACATTTTATCAAGGAAAGGCTTTGAAGTCACAGTTTTACATCGCCTGCTTGGCTTGAGTGCAGTATTCCACTTGCAACAAAAGGATATGGTGACAGAATACAGTTCTCATTTTGAAAGTCAGAAAGTCAAGAGAGCATTATGTAATTTGAAAACTATTGTTTTGCTAGAAGTTACTAGCGGGTGGCATGGCTTGTCTGCACCCCCAGAACAGGCTTCTGTTCTCTCAAGAAAGATGAGAATTTGAGAGAAAATGAAGGCAGGAAGTGGAATGACTGCTTGGGGCTTGTCTGCCAGCCTCTGGCCACCTTCCCCATCACTTGGCCTCCTCTGAGTCCCTGGGGTTCACAGGAAGTTCTCTGGAGTGGCTGCAGTACCAGAGATCAGGCCCACTGCGACTGCTGCTTGAGCATCTTTGGGGCAGCTGATTGTCTGAGGCTCGGGAGCATGCTGTGTTGTAACAGTGTTAGAATATACGTGTGCAGGGCACTTGGGAGTGCGGTTGTTGGGGTAGGGGGTGTGTGTTCCATGCATGCATTCTCAGTGCATCTGAAACCTGGAACTCTTACAAGCATGCTCAGTGGCACGTGTGTCAGATACCATCTCTCGATGAGAAATCAAACCTCAGATGGTCAGCCTTGCGATGGCTTAGCTAATGACCGTACTCGCTACTTTCCATCTGCAGAATGAATTCAAGGCAGCTTCGTACAGCTTTTCATATCAAAGAATACGCACATCAGTGGACCACTGTCAGAAATGAAACCTCTTTTCTTTTTAAAAATAAAAACTCTGCTCTAGATTATCCTAGAACTCTGAAAGTAGTATTAATATTTTAGGCAGATTCTCTTATTCTTTTCAAGGAAAAATAATTGTCAAAGTTCTAAGAGAAAAACAAACCAAGATTCCATTTGCCACTCCCCACCAAGTGTCTATGGAAGGCAGTTTTGTTTCTTCTTTTCTTTCACACTGTGCAGCTTCATATCAGCTTTTTAAATCAGCAGAAAGGAAAACCCATTTTATAGCTTATGAATGCTAAGATTAATGGTGAAATGTCCTTTGAAAGACTTAAAATGATATTTAAACAGAAACACTCATCAATGCTTTGATTGTTTTGCAATGAGGAAAAATATGTGAATAGGAAAAAAGTTCAATTTGAAAGAAACAATTGCAAAATTTTATCGATAACACTGATGAATTCTCACCTCTGATGTTAGATTGACAATCCCAAACTCGGAGAAAATTGGGGTAAGAGAGAAACATCCTGACAGCAATTTGGGGGAAGGGGGAAACAGTTGCACCAATGGGAGGTACTAATGTTAGGGTCTGAGTTTGTGTATCATATTGAGAATTCTACAATAGATCAGGTAACAAATAATGCTACCAGGATAAATATTGTGGAGAAGAAGTCTAGTTTGAAGCTTAGCGACAATTTAAGAGTTTGTCATTCAATGTCAATTTGAGATGATTCTTTCTTGGTTTGTAAACATTAATATTGTAGTAGAGGTGAGGCTAATGGCGAAGATGCATGCAATGGCTGTTTTCACATAGTGCGGGTATGAATTTTTTTTGTAAGGAATGATTAGGGTAATAGTAATAAGTATAAATAGAGGAATTAGGGTTACTAATATGATGGAAGAATACATGTTTTACTTTTATTTGGAATTGCACCAGTATTTTTGCTTCCTAAGACCAGTGGATGACTTTTATCCTTTAAAAGTTGAGAAAGCCACATCGTTGGACTTGGGGGCATGAGTTGGCAGTTCTTGCATACTTTCTCTGTAGGTAAGAAGTTGTGGCTTTTATTATTAGATTCACAGTCTAATGTTTTGATTAAACTATAACTACAGAGTGTGAAACCCATAATGATTTTAGGATCCAAGGATAGTAGTAGGATGGGGTGCTAGTAAGAAGGAAAAACAACTCACAGCAAGAATTCCACAAGAGTCTTCTAAATATTTCTCTGAATAGGGTCTTTTCTCTTGAAACTGGAGCAGGGAGATAGATGTAGGGGTACATATTTTCACAAGTAGGGCCAAAACATTGGCCTTATCAAGAAGAAGTGGGAACACAGGTCATGGAAGAGCTGAGTCAACCCTGAGTCAGAATGGCTCTGATACTCTATAGGCAGCTATTTCTTTTCAGGGAAGGAGGGACCACCCCAGCCGGAAACTCTTGTTCCCGCCAAAGTGGTGCATTCAGACATGGTGAGTGGGAGTGTTCCAGAAGGCACAGGCCTGGAGGGACAGGATGAGACAGGATGAGGCAGCCGCGATGGTAGGCTGATGAAAGTCTTCGCCACTGATAACCAGCATGTGTTCCGTGTTGAGACTTGTCTCTAAGGTGATTTGTTTATACCTTGTAGGTGAGACTCCAAAACGCCAAAAAGACATCACATTGTTTTGAAAGCCCATATGAAAAAAAATGAAGACTGTCTCCTTTGGAAAAGTTCCGTGTCTATAAATATAGGAACAGATGAGCCTCTCTGAAGAAATCAAATAAATGAGGGCCGGGTGCAGTGGTTCACAGCTGTAATCCCAGCGCTTTGGGAGGTCGAGGCAGGAAAATAGCTTGAGGCCAGCTATTAAAAGTTTGAGACGGGCCTGGGCACCACAGCGAGTCCCCCGCTCTCTACAAAAAATAGTTTTGAAAAGTTAGCCTGGTGTGGTGGCATACACCTATAGTCCTAACTACTTGGGAATCTGAGGTGACAGATCAGTGGAGCTCAGGAGTTTGAGACTGAAGTGAGCTATGACTACACCTCTGCACTCCAGCCTGGTCAACAGAGCGAGACCCTGTCTCCAAAATAAAACATTTTTAAAGAAATTCTGTTGTTCATAGTACAACAAGCAATGTGTCCAAAAACACCCCAAATGGATTTAATGTTTTAAAAATATTTCTGCCAGGTGCGGTGGCTCACGCCTGCAATCCCAGTACTTGGGGAGGCCAAGGCAGGTGGATCACCTGAGGTCAGGAGTTCAATCTCTGCTCACTGCAACCTCTGCCTCCCAAGTTCAATTGATTCTCCTCCCCCAACCCCCTGAGTAGTTGGGACTACAGGTGCGGTCTGCCACGCCCTGCTAATTTCTGTATTTTTAGTGGAGACAGGGGTTCACCTTGTTGGCCAGGCTGGTCTTGAACTCTTGGCCTCAAGTGATCTGCCCATCTCAGCCTCCCAAAGTGCTGAGATTACAGGCATGAGCCAACTTGCCCAGCCAAGTCTTTCTATTTATTTTGAGCAAAGCCATATGCTCAATGTTTCAGGGTAGATTGTGGTAAATAATAAACGGATAGCTGATGGACCTATGTTCAGTAGTAAATTAAGAATGAAGTTTCAACATTTTTTTTGAGACAGGGTCTCCCTCTGTCGCCAGGCTGGAGTGCAGTGGCGCGATCTCGGCTCACTGCAACCTCTAACTCCCTGGTTCAAGCAATTCTCCTGCCTCAGCCTCCTGCATATTTGGGATTACAGGCACACGCCACCATGCCCAGCTAATTTTTGTATTTTTCGCCATGTTGGTCAGGATGGTCTCGATCTCCTGACCTCATGACCCGCCCACCTCGGCCTCCCAAGTTGCTGGGATTACAGGCATGAGTCACCGCGCCTGGCCAATTTCAACATTTTTACTACTGGAAATCAAAATGTCAATCACATGACTGACAGAAATAGGGTAGGGCTGTCTCCCAGAAGGAGGTCCTTCCCTTCCACCAGCGTGGAAGCTGGCAGTATGTCAGGAATACTAAATGGAATATTACAGAAACTGAGAACAAAACTCAAGAAACTTGTTTCTGCAAAGAAACCCAGACGTCCTGTGTATAGGGGGTAACGTGGAGGCTGGAGAGCCACACTAAACAAACGAATGCTCTCTCCTCAGATGTATCTTGCAGACACTTGTCATCATACTTTTGGCTAAAAGTTTCTATTTTTTTTTTCTTTTCCAAATTTTTTTTTTGTAGAGACAGGGTCTCGCTATGTTGCCCGGGGTAGTGTTGAACTCCTGGCCTCAAGCGATCCTCCTGCCTTAGCCTCTGCATCCAGCCAAAATATTCTTATGAAATAGTAATGTCTCAACCAGGCATGGTGACTCGTGCCTGTAATCCCAGCACTTTGGGAGGCTGAGGCAGGAGGATCACTTGAGGTCAGGAGTTCAAGACCAGCATAGCCAACATGCTGAAAACCAGTCTCTAATAAAAATGTAAAAAATTAGCCAGGCATGGTGGCAGGTGCCTATAGTCCCAGCTACTTGGGAGGCTGAGGCAGGAGAATCACTTGCACCCGGGAGGCAGAGGTTGTGGTGACCCGAGAGTGTGCCAGTACACTCCAGCCTCGGTGACAGAGCGCAATCTTGCTTCCAAAAAAAAATAGTAACGTCTCTGGGAGCATTGAGAGCTTCCCAAATAGTTTCCTAAGACTAGGACCCTCCTGAAATGGCAAAGATGGAGCCATGTGACCCAGAAACTGGAAGAAGATGAGTGGAAAGAACTATTTCAAGGGTCAGCCATCTGTAGTCTTGGGATTGCCCTCACCTCAGATAAAGTTGACCTCAAATGACCAACCACTGGCCTCATTTCAGAGCTCTCTCACATTCGTCTTTTTACTTTTTTTTTAAGTTTCTCTTTTCCCCTCTTTGTTTCCCTGTCCCTCCTCCTCAATTCCAACTGCCCTTCTCTATTTTTGCACAGTGTAGAAAAAAGTTTAAGGAGGACCTTAGGCAATAGAAAGCCAACCAGTGACTGGAAGGGTCTGGCAAGGAACTGCCATTTGCTTCGGTGTCCTCGCCAATCAAATAAAGACTTCTGTTGGGGCAGTTGCAAAGACTAAAGTAGATGATAGAGGGAAAGCCTTAACACAGTGTATAGAAGGCAGTAGGTGATCTCCTTCCCTCTCTCCTCTTTCTGTTGTCTAATGATCACTTCCACTAGAATCACAGTGTAACTCACCACTGAGAGTTTCATTTTGGGCAAAACCACAAACGGAGCCAGCCTAAATCCTTGATTCTTCCCTTTGAGAGTACTTAGAAGGAAGCGACTCCTCGTGTTGGATAGAGCTCCCTGATCACCTTTCTGGGAGCTGTGTCATCGCTGTGCAGAAGGGAGCAGCTGCCCAAGTGAAGACACTGCCAGGGGCCAGTCACAACCCCAGTTTGGAGTGTTCAATTCTATGAGAAGGTGGGGAGGAGAGGAAAGGCTCTCAGGCTAATAAAAAAAACAATTGCTAATTGAAGACTGATTTCAACAATATTAATCATGTTTTATTACAAAGGAGTTTCTACTTGCACAGTGTTCCTGAGCAAGCCATTTGTCACCACTTATCAAGAACATGGAAGGTTTTGAATAAGGAGAACTAAAGTGAATACAGCCACAGCTATGCATAGAGAAACCTTTCATAAATCTTTGAACTTTATAGCCAAAAACTAATCAAATCTGTGCTGAATGAGCAGCCTTGAGCACTTAACAACAAATTAGCACAACCCAGAAGACAGTGTGCCTCCCAAGCACCATAACCTACCCTTCACCCTCCTCCCTTGGGCAGGAAACAGGCATTTATAAATCAAAGGCAAGCTGCAAAGGATAATCTACCACTTGTCACTGATTTATTTTCCCTCTTTTTGTTTTTCAAGAGTGTAAGTTTCAATGTCTGTGTATTTGATTTTATTATTTTGGCAGGCTACTGAAAGGTTTTAATGTAAACAAAACTCTTAAAGAACAACCAACTCTATTAACATGCGTAAGAAGGCAGTTCTTAAAGACAATGGTCTAATTAGCAGTCTTTGAAACCAATTCAATAATAATATCAAAGCCACTTCTAGTATTTCAAGCCCAAATTTAGAAATTGGAGGCCAAGGCGGGCAGATCACCTGAGGTCAGGAGTTCAAGACCAGCCTGACCAACATGGTGAGACCCCCGTCTTAAAAAAAAATAAGAAAATGGCCTCGATATTTTCAATCTAAAATTATAGTCTGACCTTACTATTAATTTTGGAACACACCATAATTTAGGCAACTGCTGAAATCACTTAATGTTATGAACTCGGAAACCACACAGCCTTAAATTATACATCACACCCATTAAAATTAACTGTAAAATCCATTTTGTATTGATTTTGTTTGAACTAGTATTCAGCTAAGATGCTTACATCCATAAATATTGTCACAGCTGTATGTACAACAGTTTTGTTGAATCCATTGATACTTTAAGTTGAAAGAGCATACAATATGAGTTTTGTTTGGTTTCACTGAGAAGAAGGCCAAAGGATTTTTCTAGCAATGTTTCAACAAAATGCAAAATTAGATGCCAGTCCAAAAGTTTCATGGATGTGAAACGTTTTGAAAATACAGATTTTTGGCCGGGTGCAGTGGATCACTCCTGTAATCCCAGCACTTACTGAGAGGCCGAAGTGGGTGGATCACCTGAGGTCAGGAGTTCGAGACCAGCCTGATCAACATGGTGAAACCCCAACTCTACTAAAAATACAAACACTAGCCAGGTGTGGTGGCATGCACCTGTAGTCCCAGCTACTCGGGAGGCTGAGGCAGGAGAATTGCTTGAACCCGGGAGGTGGAGGTTGCAGTGAGCCGAGATCACGCCACTGCCTTCCGAGCCTGGGCAACAGAGTGAGATTTTGTCTCAAAAAAAAAAAAAAGAAAAGAAATTACAGATTTTCAATTATTTCCTAGCTTTAACCAACACTGTGTTTACGTGAAGGCAGAAGGCAACCTGGTACATCTCTGTTGAGTACAGTGTTTCTTAAACATGCACTTGTTAAGAGATATAGAAGTTTAATTTCCCTTTTAGCCTTCTATAACCTGTTGTTGATTTTATATATGCTCTCCTCAGATATGAACTCCTAAAACTGTGTTTGGAATACATAGTGGGAGAAAGTATAGAACAGTATAAAGGACAGTCCTAGGTTCAAACTTCATAGCCATAACTTCCTGGCTGTGTTGTAATCTAGAGCAAGCTACTCTCTCTGTATCACAGTTTCCTCATCTGTAAAATGGGGTAAAGCTACTTAGCACTCCAGATAATTAAGAACCTTAAATAAAATCAGATAATGTTGAAGTACCTAGTAAACTGTTTAGCATGTAGGCATTCAATATATTTTAGGTATTTATTTATATTGTTTTGTTATTTTTTTGTTTTTATGACTTGAGCTCAAAAATTACATTATAAAAAAATTCTTATGCTGCTATTTTTGCTTAATGTTATAATTTTTTTTTTTTTTTGAGACAGAGTCCCCCTCTGTCACCCAGGCTGGAGTGCAGTGGTGTGATCTCAGCTCACTGCAACTTCCGCCTCCAGGGTTCAAGTGATTCTCCTGCCTCAGCCTCCTGACTAGCTGGGACTACAGGCACATGCCACAACACCTGGCTAATTTTTTTGTTTTTAGTGGAAATGGGGTTTCGCCATGTTGGTCAGGCTGGTCTGGAACTCCTGACCTCGTGATCCACCCTCCTCAGCCTCCCAAAGTGCTAGGATTACAGGCATGAGTCACCCTGCCCAGCCTATAATATTTTTTAAAGAGCAATGATCTCTGGGCATGGTGGCTCACGCCTGTAATCCTAGCACTTTGGGAGGCCAAGGTGGGTGGATCACCTGAAGTCAGGAGTTCAAGACCAGCCTGGCCATCACGGTGAAACCCCATCTTATAAAAAAAAAAAAAAAAAAAGAGCAATGATCATGTGTCTAAATAACATGAATTTTTTTTTTAGTAAATTGAGTATTATTTTATTACATGTAATCAACTAGAAATCTAACTAATGAAGCTGATACAATCAAAATCACTTAAGAAAAATGATTAGAATTATCTTCCCAACTGTTTCCTTTTCTTTATCTGGTTATGGTTTTGGTTTAAGTATGGAGGGTTTTATTTGTTTTGTTTTCTTATCTTTTTCTTTCTTTGGAGACAGGATCTCACCCAGCCTGGAGCATAGTGGTGCAATGACAGCTCAGTGTAGCCTTGACCTCCTGGGCTTAAGTGATCCTCCTCCACCTCAGCCTCCCGAGTATCTGGGATCACAGGTGTGCACCATCACATTCAGCTAACTTTTTATTTTTGTAGAGATGAGGTCTCATTATATTGCCTAGGCTGGTCTCAAACTCCTAGGCTCAAACTATCTTCCAGCCTTAGCCTCCTAAAGTGCTAGGATTACAGGCATGAGCCACCACACCTGGCCTCTTTTAAATAAATTAATATATATATATATATATACACATATACACACACATACATATATATATACGTATATATATATATGTATGTGTGTGTGTATATATATATATATATATATATATTGCTTTGGAGTAGCACTAGTCAAGCGAATACTCGTCAAATTAAAAATAGGACATTTGAAAAATACCACCGCCAAATGATTTAGGTCATACCAGTGCTTTTCAGTATCATAGCCCATGTAGAGTAACGCATGATGCGGTAAAGGATTCAGGCTGCTGAGGTCTGTGGCAGGAGGCACAGAAAGAGTTTCCACACATGACATGTTATACTTTATTGGTTCATGCTTATTAATCTATGACAAAATTCATGGATAAAGTTATTAAATACTTATACTATCCCCAGCCCTATCCCAGGCCATGTGGACAGGAGGATGGAAAGATGAACCAGATATGGTTCGTCTCCCTAGGGAAGGCAGCATATGTATGAACAGACCATTATAACTTAATATAATGAATGCAATGGCAGAAATATATAAAAGGAATTATGTGAATATAGACGTCAGCCTAGGAGGCTGGGCACGGTGGCTCATGCCTGTAATCCCAGCACTTTGGGAGGCCGCGGTGGGAGAATCATGAGGTCAAGAGATCGAGACCATCCTGGCCAACATGTTGAAACCCCATTTCTACTAAAATACAAAAAACTTTAAAAAATTAGCCAAGCCTGGTGGTGCGCACCTATAGACCCAGCTACCAAGGAGGCTGAGGCAGGGGAATGACTTGAACCTGGGAGGTGGAGGTTGCAGTGAGCCAAGACCGCGCACTGCACTCCAGCCTGGTGACAGAGCAAGACTTCGTCTCAAAAAAGGGGAAAAAAAGGCAACCTAGGAACTCTGCCAGGTGGATCAGAAGGATGCCCAGTGCAGATGTCTATGTCTTGCAGGCTATGCAGAGGCAAACAGGAAGGGGAGAGCTCACTGAGGGAGACCTAAGCCTGCACACAGACAGAAGGATGGACACACCTAGCCCTCCAGCAGTCAGAGATGGCTGCAGCTCCATGCCCTTAAGGGAAAACAGCCAGGCATGAAGTTGGAAATGCCAATTGGAAATACATTTTCAAAGTTCTTATAGGCAATACGTAGCCAGAAAAAGATGTTCTCTATTTTTAGTTTTTTTTTTTTTTCATTTTCTGTATTAAAAAAACATACTCACATGGCTCAGCAATTGAAATATGGCAGCCTGGGCCACATGGTGAAACCTTGTCTCTACAAAAAACACAAAAATTAGCCAGGTGTGATGGCATGCACCTGTAGTCCCAGCTACTTGGGAGGCTCGCGTGATCCTCCCACCTGGGAAGTCCAGGCTACAGTGAGCTGTGACTGCTTCACTGTACTTCAGCCTGGGCTACAGAGTGAGACCCTGTCTCAAAAAACAAAAACAAAAAAAATACGAGGGAAAAATGCATTGACGCTATACCCAGTTCCCATTCTCCTTAACAGGTATCCTACCATGATCAATTTTCCTCTTTCTATAAAGATATATGCTTTTTGCATATTTAGACATTATGAGTATGCTTTTTCCCCTTTTTTACCCAGAGGATGATATACTATATACACTATTGTGCAACTTGCTTTTTTTGCTTAACAATATGTCTTGGTAATATTTCCATATTTCCATAGCGAACTTTCTCATCTTTTGCAGCTACATAGTATTCTACTATATGGATATACTAGAATTTATGTAACCAATTTCTTCTTTGCCACACATTTAGATTAGTTCCAATATTTTGGTTTTTCATATAGTGCTTTAAGAAGTAAGTAATATGGCCGGGTACAGTGGCTCACGCCTGTAATCCCAGGACTTTGGGAGGCCGAGGCAGGCAGATCATGAGGTTGGGAGTTCAAGACCAGCTTGACTAATATGGAGAAACCCTGTCTCTACTAAAAAATACAAAAAAATTAGCCGGACGTGGTGGCAGCATATGCCTGTAATCCCAGCTACCCGGGAGGCTGAGGCAGGAGAATCACTTGAACCTGGGAGGGGTAGGTTGCAGTGAGCCGAGATCGCATCATTGCACTCCAGCCTGGGCGACAAGAGCAAAACTCCATCTCAAATACATACATACATACATAATATTGTAAACATATAATTTTGTCCCAATAAAGTCTTCAGGGTAAATCCCTGAAGTGGAGTTACTAGGTCAAAAGTTGTATTAATGAGGTTACGTTTTGCTACAATAACAGACAACTCTTAAATCTGTCACTAAACACAGCAAAAATACGTCAGCCCCTACTATGTGTCCCATGGTGTTCATTTCTCAGGAGGTTCCTGCTCCACAGAGTCTCTCAGAGACCCAGGCTGCCCGAGGCTCCACCATCTCCTGCCTGCACCCTGTGGAACCGCCGCCTTCACAGTCACTGCCGCAGGAGAGAATCAGCCTTGGTCCAAAAGTGACAAACATTAGAACTAGTCACATGGCCCTGCCAAACTTCAGGAAGGCCAAGAAGTACAGTTTTTTAGTGTGTCAGGTAGGAGAAGTTAGTACTATATGGGTGAGCACTAATTATAGCTATCAGAAAAGGATGTGTGCTTCATTCACTGGCAAAATTCTGCCAAATTACCCTCCACAGGTTTTCCTAATGGACACCACTGGAAGTGCCACCAGCACTGTTGAAAGTGCCTCTTTCTCCATAGTTTCATCTACATACCTTTTTTTCAAACTTTTGGGTTTTCAGTCTGTAATACTCTTATTATGAGCAATGTTGAACCTATAATTGAGTCATTTCTATTTCCTTTTCAATGAACTGCCATGTCATATCCTTCAGCATTTTGTAGATGTCGTGTGTGTGTGTGTGTGTGTGTGTGTGTGTGTGTGTGTGTGTGTGTGTGTATGTGATGGAATCGCACTCTGTTGCCAGGTTAGAGTGCAGTGTTGAAATCTTGCCTCACTGCAACCTCCACCTCCTGGGTTCAAGTGATTCTCCTGCCTCAGCCTCCCACGTAGCTTGGACTACAGGCATGTGCCACCATACTCAGCTAATTTTTTGTGCCAGGATGGTCTCGATCTCCTGACCTTGTGATCCGCCTGCCTTGGCTTCTCAAAGTGCTGGGATTACAGGCATGAACCACCACACCCAGCAGACTGTTAGTCCTTTTCTTACTGATTTGTTGGAGTTATATATTAGGGAGAATACCCCTTTGGTTTTGACTATCTATTTATCTTTCTAGCTATCTATCTTCCTGTTTCTACATATACAAAAGGTGGCATATTATACACTCTCTTTGCTTTTCAAAATTCCATAGTATATTCTGGAAATCATTTTGTAAAAATCTTCTTCCTTCTTTGCTAGGGTTACATGGTAATCTCTTGAGTGATTGTACTATAATTCACTCACACGATCTTCTATGAATGAGCAGTTTATTTCCAATATTTTGCTACAGCAAATAATGCCACAATGAATACCTTGAGTCTAGTTGTTTCATATGTGGGGAGGCTTATTGTTGGGTCAAAGTGTCAATGAGTATCTAGTTTTACTAGACATTGCCGTAGCCTCCTCTCTAGGGGCTATATCTTTTGTACTCCCACCAGCAGTATATTAAAATGCTTAGCTCTTGGGTGTGCTTTTTTAAGTTCTGGACAAAGAACATATCTTATCAAGACAATATGAAGGCTTATAATGACACGAAGAGCTAACATTTGTTGAGCACTTTATAATATGTTCATAAGTATAGCAAGAAAAGGCAAGGCATATGTTATCTCATTAATACTTCACAATAACTCAGTAGGTACTCTTATTATCCTTTGATTTATAGACAAGAAAAGCAAAAAAGGCATGGAAAACGTACTAGCTCAAGGTCATAAAATTTCAAACCCAGGACTGAGTGAGTAATAATTGAGTCCTTGGAGGCATCCACAGTCGTACCCTCCTTTTCAGTATACCTGTCTCCAGATAGGGCGAAAGCAGTTGAAACTATCTAAGCGAGATGGCACATAGTGAAATCTCACATTTACGTATACCAGGTAAGCATCCAAATTCAAACATCTGAAATCCAAAATGCTCCAAAATCTGAAACTTTTTGAGCACTGACTTGATGCTCAAAGGAAATACTCATTGGATCATTTTGGATTTTGGATTCTCAGGTTTGGGATGCTCAATCAGTAAGAATAATGCAAATATTCCAAAAATTCAAAGAGATCTGAAATCCAAAACAGTTCCAGTCCCAAGCATTTTGGATAAGGGATAGTCAACCTGCATTACCAATGCTTTCAGCCACAATCACGCGATGGAGTGAGGGAGTCTCGGGGGAGTGTTATAGATAATGACAATGGACCTCAGATAAGTGAACATAATTTAGCACCTGTGTCCACAGTGGCAGGCACTGGTCTATGTAACACTGTTTGAGAAGGGGACCTAGGTGTTAGTGGAGACAGAACCCTGAAGACAGAACAGAAGCAACACTGTCCCAGGGAGACCGGTAGAAGATTTAGTCCAAAGGCGTTTAACTACATTTTTATTAGTTTGGATTTTGCAGTTTTCTATTCATGGTTTAAAGCCAGTAACTCCTTTTTCAAGACTCAAGCATTTGTACCTTCCTGAAAGGCTCATAAGCCTAGGCCCAGCATCTGTAGTACATATGAGACAACCCCCTGTTCTGTGCCCTTACAGGACTGCTGTGTGGCTGAGATGATGAGGTGTAAGGACTTTCAAACTGTAGAGTGAAATGTAACTATTTGTTATCATGAATTTGTTACAGAAAAGCCAATCTACTATTGTTACCATAGAGGACAGTATTATATACTGTGTGTTTGTATATATGTATATATGATCATTGTCTTCTTTTTTTTTTTTATGAGACGGAGTTTCACTCTTGTTGCCCAGGCTGAACTGCGATCTCGGCTCACAGCAACCTCTGCCTACCAGGTTCAAGAGATTCTCTTGCCTCAGCCTCCAGAGGAGCTGAGATTACAGGCATGAGCCACCAACACCCGGCTAATTTTGTACTTTTAGTAAAGATGAGGTTTCTCCATGTTGGTCAGGCTGGTCTCGAACTCCTGACCTCAAGTGATCTGCCCACTTTGGCCTCCCAAAGTGTTGGGATTACAGGCATGAGCCGCCGCGTGCACAGCCTATTGTCTTATTTGCAATGGAATGACTGTCCCTAGAATTCTTCATAATATACATTAATAAATACTTAAGATATAATATGTAACACTAGTTGTATGTAATTTTTTTTTTGAGATAGATTCTCACTGTGTCACCAGGCTGGAGTTCAGTGGCATGATCACTGCAACCTCCACTTCCCAGGTTCAAGCAATTCCCCTGCCTCAGCCTCCTGAGTAGCTGGGACTACAGGCATGCACCGCCACGCCTAGCAGCTAGTTTTTTGTATTTTAGTAGAGACGGGGTTTCACCATGTTGGCCAGGATGGTCTCCATCTCCTGACCTCATGATCCACCTGCCTCAGCCTCCCAAAATGCTGGGATTACAGGCATGAGCCACAGCTCCCGACCGTTATATGTAATTAAGAAGTAATATATGTACATGCATACAGAGTACTATTATATGTTGTCTTACGTATTTAAGACAAAAGTAACACATTGTCTTACTTTTATGGAATACTGGTGTAATCTTGTTTGCTCTGCCTTGTGAAGAAAATATTTTGTACAGTGCAGTTGTTAAGAATTTAGTTCTGGATTCTGACTACTTGGGTTTGAATCCTGGCCTTCCTACATAGTAGTCGTGACTGTTGGCAAATTAACTGACTTCTCTGTGCCTCTCTTTCCTCATTAAAAATTGGAATGACAATAATAGTAAGGATTAAATTGTATAATACATGATAGGTCTTAGGACAATGTATGGCACATTGTATGCACTCAATAAATGATGATAGTAGTTGTCATAGTAACAGTAATCGTATTGACAGAGAAAGGAGAATGATTCCGGACATAAGGGTGTGCTGCAAAGCACGGGAAACTGCAGGGTTGCTCCGCTTTAGGCCTTGGTCGTCATTTGCAGGCGCGGTATAGGGGTATAGGAAGAGCACAGGATCAGCTGTGATAACCCCAGGGTCCTGTGTGTAGTAGTGGTTCACAGGAACCACCCCTAGGGCCCGATCGGCCAATGTCTCTATGTGTTTGGTTTCTCCTCAGTTTGGGAGGTTCGTCGGTTTCCATCACTTGCTCAACCAAGAATTCATTTCAGACCCCATCTGAGAGCACCTGCTGCTGTGTGTCTTGCTGTGTGGCAGGTCCTGACTTTCCTGGTTGCTCTGAAGTGCTTTTGAAGATTGTATACTATTACTGCATATTGGAAAGAATTCTGGCTTTGCACATAAGAGTGGGCCATACTCTATTGCTTGGGCTACAGGTCAAGGACTTCAGCATGTAGCTTGGAGTGAGAAGAGAACAGGACAGCATGGTACTTAGCCCAGAGCAGTGCTTAAATAGGACTTTTATGCCAAGTTACCCCTATATCTCTTTATTTAAAAAAAAAATAAAGATGTATTAAGCATCTATCACAAGAAAGACACTACTATCCTAGGAGCTGTAAGGGATACAAAAAAAATAATAAATAACGTACCCCATCTCACTAGGCTAATCGATTTAAAAGGCAATTCTGCAGGTAGCAGGAGAACGATTATGTCCAATGGTGTATTACATTAACCAAACTGTTACTGCATCATTATCTGCATCAGGATTTCAGAGGATTTTTGCCCCAGTCACTCTGATATTATGCCAAGCTGGCCCTTTGGAAACCTCATCTGTGATCAGATTTTAAGCCAAAGGGCTGTGATTCCTATACAAAATTCTAGCCCTGTGACAGCCAATGACTGCTATCTCCACAAAGCAGCACATTCGTGCTTTTCCTGTGCATCTGTACAGGCTCATCTGGACGCTGCTAATAGCATCCAGGTCATGGTTCACAGCTTTGGGGATTTTTCTTTTCTTTTCTCTTTCTGAGACGGAGTCTTGCTGTCTGCCAGGCTAGAGTGCAATGGCATGATTTTGCCTCACTGCAACCTCCGCCTCATGGGTTCAAGCGATTCATCAGCCTCAGTCTCCCAAGTAGCTGGAACTACAGGCACATGCTACCATGTTCAGCTAATTTTTGTATTTTTAGTAGAGACAGGGTTTCACCATTTTGGCCAGGCTGGTCTCGATCTCCTGACCTCAAGTGATCCATCCACCTCAGCCTCCCAAAGTGCTGGGATTACAGACGTGAGCCATGCTGGCCAGATTTTTGTTTTTAAAACCAATGAGGGTAAAAAGCTCAAACAAAGGCACAGTGCTCTTGTGGACTTACCACTAAGTGTGGTTGGATAAAGTAAATGAAAGGAAATTGAGATTTAGACAATGATTGCAACCTTATCTAATATCCACTTTGATGCCATAAACCATTATGACCATTTTAGGATTTTACTGAACTTCATGCTATAATCAGATTCATTTAAAGCCGTTCTGGTAATATAGAAATCAAATACTAATGGTATCAAGTATTGATGATATTGAATGTTTTACTGATGTTAAAAACAGAAAGTACATAATGCCTCAGGAATTTGATATTATTCTTAAAATGTTCACACTTTTAAAAATGTAAGATTAACAGAATAAGTCTCTGTGATCTTTATAAAGTATAAATATTTCATTAACAAGATGACATCCAAGGCAGTAAGATGTATATTAATGTGACTGAGGGAGGAAAAAGAAAGTATAAAACCACAAGATGGGCCAGGCACGGTGGCTCACGCCTGTAATCCCAGGACTTTGGGAGGCCGAGGCAGGCAAATAACTTGAGGTCAGGAGTTCAAGATCCAACATGGCGAAACCCCGTCTCTACTAAAAATACAAAAAAAAAATTATCTGGGTGTGGTGGTGGGCATCTGTAATCTCAGCTACTTGGGAGGCTGAGACAGGAGAATTGCTTGAACCCAGGAGGTGGAGGTTGCAGTGAGCTGAGATCGTGCCATTGCACTCCAGTCTGGGTGACAGAGCGAGACTTTGTCTCTCTCTCAACACATACACACACACACACACACACACACACATCATGGAAAAAAAAAAATAAGACAGGCATGTTGGCTCACACCTGTAATCCCAACAGTTTGGGAGGCTGAGGTGGGACTATCAACTGAAGCCAGGAGTTCAAGAACAGCCTGGGCAATATGATGAGACCCTATCTTTACAAAAGATTTTTAAAACTTAGCCAGGTATAGTGGTACGAGCCCACAGTCCTAGACACGCAAGAGGCTGAGGCAGGAGAATCACTTGAGCCCACGAGGTCAAGGCTACAGTGAGCTGTGATCACACCACTGCACTCCAGCTTATGTAATAGAGTGAGACACTGTCTCAAAAAAAAAAAAGCTACTTGGCACAAAAACCCACAATTATGATAATGCAACACACCATAGATTTATGAATTGAAAATACTATGGGTGCCAAAGCAACGTAAGTCAGGCATTAGTCCTTCTAATATATTTGGAATTCGATATGTTCTTAACAAAACTCTATCATATTGATATAATATTTAAAGAACTAGAATTTTTTAATACAGTATCTCACTCTGTTGCCTAAACTGGAATACTGTGACGTCTCATGGCTCATTGAACCCTTGACCTCCCAGGTTCAATCAATCCTCTCACCTCAGTGTCCTGAGTAGCTGGAACTACAGGTGTGTGCCACCCTTTCCAGCTAATGTTTCTTTTTTTTTTTTTTTTTTTTGGTTAGGGATACAGGGTTTTGCCATGTTGCCCAGGCTGGTCTTAAACTCCTGGGCTCAGGCAGTCCTTCTACCTCAACCTCCCAAAGTCCTGGGATTATAGTTGTGAGCCATTGAGCCTGGCCTACAAAAACATTTTTAAAAGAGCAAAATTATAGATATAGGAAAGTGCTACCAGGAGCAAAGTGTGGCTCCTTTACCAAATAAACTAAACTTATTTCTAGAAGGCAAACAAGAGGAGAGCCTCAGATGGAGACTTTTCCAGGGATTTGCACTTCTCATTTTGTATTACCAGATCGTGGGTCTTAAAATTAGGAAAAAATGAGATTCCTTGATCAGCCTTTGCCCCTTTCTTGCTCACTTAGTATCCCTGCAAATATCCATAAACATACACTGCAAAATTTTACAGCGATCAAAAGAATGGGATATCACTGTTGCCTCTTGGGTAATCAGACACATCCAGAGGTTCATTTTGTGACAGTTCAGTTTTGTTCTTAGGAAAAGATTGGGTTTCCGTAGAAAGACATATGGACTCATTTATGACATGTAAAACTGGGCAGGCATAGTGGCTCATGCCTGTAATGCCAGCACTTTGGAAAGCCGAGAAGGGTGAATCACTTGAGGAGTTTGAGACCATCCTGGCTAACAGCGAAACCCCATCTCTACTAAAAAATATGAAAATTAGCCATACGTTGTGCTGCACGTCTGTAGTCCCAGGTACTCAAGAGGCTGGAGCAGGAAAATCGCTTGAACCAGGGGGTGAAGGTTATAGTGAGCAGAGATAGCGCCACTGCATTCCAGTCTAGGAGACAGCAAGACTCCGTCTCAGAAAACCAAAAAGCAAGAAATGAAGTGCAGAAGTATAATTGAAAAAAAAATTCTACGGAACCAGGCACTATGTAGGGTCTGGGCTCAGAAATAGTGAGGACATGGGTTCTGATCTCTCGGGGAGACAGAAATCTATCATTTGCAAATGAAAAGTGTAAGAGACAGCCTTTAAAGGCTAAGAGAGCACAGGCACAAAGTGTATAAACCAGGAAGGCTTCACAGGATAGGTGGCAACACACCTGAAGACATAATAGGAATTGGCCAGGTAAAGAAAGGGAAGGTGAAAATTCCGAGCAGAGGGGGCTGCATGTGTTAAGTTAGGGAAGCGGGAACACACACATATTTGAGAAAAGAGCAAAAGGTATATGGGGAGGGAATAGGAAGAGGCCGAAGATAAAGGGCTCAACTGTCAAAATCCCAACAAGGAATTTGGACTTCATTCTTTAGGAAATGAGGAGCCACTGAAGATCTTTAAGCCTGTGAATTAAGTGATTGAGTTTATCTCTTCAAAATACAACTCAGAAGGCATTTCGGAGAGTGAATTAGAAAGGGTTTGGATTAGAGGCAGAAAATCCAGTGATGATTGAGGAAAGCCTGTCAAGACCAGGGTCATCCATGGGATAAGATTGAATTCATGGAATCGCTGACTATTGAAACATAGTTATGAGGGGAAGAAGGGGGGCTTACAAACTGGAGATTGCCAGTTTCTTTCTTTTTTGAATATTAGAATTCAAAGTAAGGGGGTTACATTGCAAGAGAGAGTTGGGTTAAACATAAGGAAGTCGTTAGCAAATAACTGATTGCAAGCCGGAGATGGTGGCCATCCGCTGGTAAGTATTCTCATTAAAGTACATCCCCAGCAACTTCCCTGGTCCCCAGGAGGTTGTCCTCAGCCAGTCACAGCAGAGGCCACCACACCCACTGTTGCAGGAATGAATGAATGAGTTGGGCAAGAAGGCGGAGCTCCTATTTGCTGACAAAAAAATGGGACAGGCAACTAGACACTTCACTAGTTTGTATATGAACTTTCTGTGGTCAGTAGAAGAGAATATTTGGACATTTCATGTATCTTTTATTGTAGTGATTTCTATGTTTATTATACACATTTCTTTACTTCATTCCAAACCTACTCTAACAGGAGTCAGGAAAAATGTCTCTTTTCTAATGTTATCCAACACACCTTATGAATGTCAGATAATAAAGTTAGAAAATTTGCTCTGCTTAAAAAACTGGATGTCATTAAGTTGAAATATCAAGTAGAAAATTTAATGTTTGGTAAAGATTAGAATTACTTTGTTCACCCTCAAATAAATTCATCTGTACAAATATATGACAGGGAGAGTCCTTCAGTCATTCAGAGACCAAGATCATTATGTAAGAACATGGTATCTTTCCAATTTCCTCATCTCGCGTGGTTGACTGTAACAGCATAATTTGAATTAATAATCCATGAACTAGTTTGTATTAAAATCATGAAGCGTGACTTAAAAGGACATAAGTTAAGCAAATTCATACAGAAATGAAGGCAATATTCTCAATATAATTTACATATATCTGGATTTTATTCTTATAATGTCAGGGCATTACACATAAATAAGAAATTGAAAACTTGAAGAGGAGAATCAAAAGCAAGATGATCAACAAATGATGAGTCAAGTCAGGATGGAAAGTCCAAAAATGTCTTTAACCTTTAGATAAATAAAGAAGGAAAGGGAGATCAAAGTTTTCAGCTACAGGAAGGGATCTCATTTGAATAGCAATAAGTACAATGTCACTTTTTTCTTTGGAGTAGATTATAAATAAAATATTATATATTACAAAAAAGATTCATCTTTTAATCAACTTTTTAATTTAATATATCCAAAACATTTATACAAATTTATGTGGGGGAGATGTTCAAAGATAACTTAAAGAAACAAAGTCTCTATAATACTCATCCAGCCACTTGGTCCAAATTTCTTGTGTATTCCTCCAGATATTTTCCATACACATACACAAATGGAATCATAACATACATAATATGTATACAAACAAAATTATTCTGATATGCTCTGCAACTTGCTCTTTTTATTTGAAATTGTATCTTTAGAATCTATCTATAAAGTTACCTTCTTTGTAATGTCTTCATAAAATTCTGTTTTCATGCATGGCCATACTGATTTACCTATTCCTTTATTTATGGAAATTCAAGTAGTATTTAGTATTTTTAGAGCTTACATTCTTTTTTTTTTTTTTCTTGGAGATGGAATTTTGCTCTTGTTGCCCAAGCTGGTGTGCAATGGTGTGATCTCGGCTCACTGCAACCTCTACCTCCTGGGTTCAAGCGATTCTCCTGCCTCAGCCCCCCAAATAGCTGGGATTACAGGCATGTGCCGCCACGCCTGGCTAATTTTGTATTTTTAGTAGAGACACCGTTTCTCCATGTTGGTCAGGCTGGTCTCGAACTCCCAACCTCAGATGATCCACCCACCTCGGCCTCCCAAAAGTGCTGAAATTACAGGTGTGAGCCACCATGCCCTGCCTTTTACAGCTTACATTCTTACACTGACTCCATGGATGTACTTTAGAGGATCTCTTAAACAATCTGAAATTATATGTGTGCATATGTGAATTATCTCTGGAGAAAAGTATCTATAGTTTTCAGCACATTATCTAAGGAACCACAAAATATAAAAGAACTTTATTACAGAATTTGTAGAATTGCATTTTCAGTGAAATTTTAGAAAACAGGATTTAATACAATTACAGAATAGTGTTTCTCAACTTTTAAAAAAATCCAAGTTATGTTTTTATACACTGTACATGTATATACATAATTATCCCTGGCAGAAATCACCACCTTCTACTCTTAATTCTGATAAATTCCCCTAAGGGAAGCATTAGAGCACTCCCCTCCCTATCTATTCAGGTTCATATTCAGTTTAGGCTTTGATGGTCTCCTAGAGTAGGTAGAAGCAGACTTTAAAGCCTAAAACTTGCCAAAAGTATAGCCTAATAGGAAAATCCTATCCCATAAAGCTGGCACCCCAAAAAGATTATACCCTAAAGGTAAAGATGAACCAGAAGGTAGTCATCCCTATATGATCCACTCCCTACCTCAACTCAAACAAAAACTTGTCTTGGTACTAAAATTGGGGATTATCTATTCATGAGAAGTTGTAACCATGAGCTCTCATTCAAACCTGAGCCCAAATTTACATCACCTGCATGGTTCAAAAAGCTTCAAGCCTTAAATGATATATTTCAAATGATAGTCCTCTACAGAAAATAAAGACAATTTTTCTAGGCCACAAATAACTTTCCAAAATAAGCTCCCAAGGAAAGTAATCTTCTCAATGTCAAAAATAACCAAGCATACAAGGAAATAAGGCATCATAAATAATAAGAGAAAAGACCTACCAAGGATTAAAACACTGGATTATAAGAATTAGGCTGGACGTGGTGGTTCAAGCCTGTAATCCCAGAACTTTGGGAGGCCGAGGTGGGTGGATCACCTAAGGTCAGGAGTTCAAGACCAGCCTGGTCTCTACTAAATGATGAAACCCCTATCTCTGCTAAAAATACCAAAAATTAGCCAGGTGTAGTGGTGGGCACCTGTAATCCCAGCTACTCAGGAGGCTGAGACAGGAGAATCTTCTTGAACCTGGGAGGCGGAGGTTGCAGTGAGCCAAGATCACACCATTGCACTCCAGCCTGGGCAACAAGAGCAAAATTCCATCTCAAAAAAAAAAAAAAAAAGTTAACTGGGCATGGTGGTGCACACCTGTAATCCCAGCTACCTGGGAGGCTGTGGCAGGAGAATCGCTTGAACTTGGGAGGTGAGGGTTGCAGTGAGCCGAGATCTCACCACTGTACTCCAGCCTGGGAGACAGAGCGAGACTCTGTCTCAAAAAAAAAAAAAAAGAAAAGAAAATTGTATCATTCTTCACAGATGATATAATTGCGTACCCATAAACCCCAAGGAATCTACAGATAAATTATTAAAATTTGTTCAAAATCTTAGAAAGTTTGCTAGATATAAAATCAATAACCTACTTGCAACTTGTATTTATCAAAAACATATAGGAGATGAAATAAGAAAAAGTATATGAAAATATGAAGCACCTAAAAACAAACATAAAAAGCATGTATAAGACTTCTCTAGAGAAAATTATGAAATTTTATCCTGAAATATCAAAAGAAGAAGCAATTGAATGTAAAGACACTTTATTTATGAATTTTAAAATTCAAAATTGCAGCTAGGCACGATGGCTCACACCTGTAATCCTAGAACTTTGGGAGGCTGAGGTGGGTGTATCATTGGAAGTCAGGAGTTTGAGACCAGCCTGACCAACATGGTGAAACCCCATCTCTACTAGAAGTACAAAACATTAGCTGGGCATGGTGGTGCATGCCTGTAGTCCCAGCTACTCGGGGGGCTGAGGCAGGAGAATCACTTGAACCTGGGAGGTGGAGGTTGCAATGAGCCGAGATCGTGCCACTGCAGTTCATCCTGGGTGACAGAGCAAGACTCCATCTCAAAAAAAAAATTTTTAATTGCAAACTAGAAAGGTGTCAATTCACTTAAAATTTATCTAGAAATTCAGTGTAATATCGAAAACCTTGTCTTGTTTTAGTTTCTTGTGTTTTAGTTTTTGCCACATACAGCCAAGATACTCTTGAAAAATAGCAAATTAGAAGATTTGCCCTATTCAGCATGAAGATTGATAATTAGCCTATAGTTATAAGACACGGTGTTGATATAAGAACAGGGCAGTAGCCCAACAGAACAGACTACAGATTACAGAAATAGTCCTGTGCACATATGGAAGCTTGAGAGGCATCTTTGCAATTCAGTGGGGAAGGGACGATATTTCAATAGATGGTGCTGTCACCAAGAAGTATTTATTTGGAAAAAAAATAAAATAAAATTGGACTATACCTTTGTGTTAGCCAGGGTTCTTCAGAGACCAATACAATAGGATGGGGAGAGGGAGAGGGATTTATTTTAAGGAATTGGTGCACACAGTTACAGAGGCTGAGAATTCCCAAGATCTACAGTCATCAAGCTGGGGACCCAGGAGAGCCGATGGGTACTTCTAGCCTGAATCCAGGAGCCTGAGGACCAGGAGAGCTGATGGATAGTTTCAGTCTGAGGACCTGCAGGCTCACAATCCAAGGAGAGACAATGTTTCAGGCCAAGTCTGAAGGCTGGAAAAAGAACGATGTCCCAACTTAACCAGTGGGACAGGAGAAATTCCCTCGTAGTCAGCCTTGTTATTCTATTCAGGGCTTCAGTGAATTGAATGAGGCCCATCCACAGTGGGAGAGCAATCTGCTGTACTCAGTCTACTGATTCCAGTGTTACCCTCATCCGGAAGCACCATCACAGACACACACAGAATAATATTTGACCAAATGTCTTAGCACCACATGGCCCAGTCAAGTTGACGTATGAAATTAACCATTACAACCTTATACTCCAGCCTTCCTAATCAATTCTAGTTGAATTTAAGACTTAAATATGAAAGTCCAAATAATAAAGCTTCCAAAATGATATAGGGGTAGGGGACATTTCTGAAATAAAATATGAAGAGCATGAAAAGTCTAAAAACAAATTGCTACATTTGACCATTATGTTCAAAGTTTGCTCTTCACAAGAGAAGACATCAAAATACCAAAAACCTGAAAAAGTGCCTCATCTCATTAGTAATCCAAAAATAAATTAAATCCACAGCGAGATACCAACACACACCTACCAGGTAGGCAAAAAATTATTTCATTATTTTGTATCGTTATCTATTTACTGTTTTTAGACTTGAGTCTCACTGTGTTACCCAAGCTGGAGTCCAGTGGCACAATCATGGCTCATTGCAGCCTCAATCTCCCAGGCTCAAGTGATCCTCCCACTTCAGCCTCCTGAGTAGCTGGGAATACAGGGACACCATACCCATCTATTTTTAAGAGATGGGGTCTTGCTATGTTGCCCAGGTTAGTCTGAAACTACTGTCTTGGCCTCCAAAGTGCTGGGATTATAGGTATGAACCACTGTTCCTAGATACAGAAATTTATAAAGTGTGACCAGGCATGGTGGCTCACACCTATAATTCCAGCACTTTGGGAGGCCAAGGAGAGCAGATCACCTGAGGTCAGGAGTTCGAGACAAGTCTAACCAACATGGAGAGACAAGTCTAACCAACAAAATTAGCAGGGCATGGTGGCGCACGCCTGTAATCCCAGCTACTGGGGAGGCTGAGGCAGAATTGCTTGGACCCAGGAGGTGGAGGTTGCAGTGAGCCGAGATCGTCGTGCCATTGCAATCCAGCCTGGGCAACAAGAGTGAAACTGCATCTCAAAAAACAAAAAAAATTATAAACTGTAACAATATCAGATGTTGGCAAAGATGCACCACAATAGGAATTCTCATATACTGTTATAGGAGTGTATATTGGGACTACATACTTTTTAAAAATGTATATACATTTTTTTAAAAAAATTATTTGACATTATGAAGAAACTCATAGCAAACAATGCAAACATTTCTTAGAAAAGTCTTTTATTTGTGTGCCAAATACAGGACAGGAATGTTCATGGTGTCATTGTTCAAATACCAAAATATCCTAAATATCCCTCTATAGTAAAATGTATTTTTATTCTTTTTGTTGTTGTTTGAGATGGAGTTTTAATCTTTGTTGCCCAGGCTGCAGTGCAGTGGCATGATCTTGGCTCACTGCCATCTCCGCCTCGTGGGTTCAAGTGATTCTCCTGCCTCAGCCTCCCGAGTAGCTGGAATTACAGGCGTCCACCACCACGCCCAGCTGATTTTTGTATTTTTAGTAGAAATGGGGTTTCAGTATGTTGGCCAGCTGGTCTCGAACTCCTGACCTCAAGTAATCCGCCCTCCCTGGCCTCCCAAAGTTCTGGGATTATAAGTGTGAGCCACCATGCCCTACCATATTTTTATTGTTTATTTCCATGCAATGAAATCGCATTTTCATATAGCAATGGAAATTGACAAGTCATATGTACTAACAATATAGGTGAATCAACCCACAACATTAAGTAAAAGAAGCAAAACACAAAATAATACATATATGTAGTATGCTTCCTTTAATTTAAAGTTCAAAACCAGGCATAATTAAGCTATATTGTTTAGGAATGCATGCAGAAGTAGTAAAGGTAAGAAAATAATGACCAACATCAGCAGAGTGGTTACTTCTGGGATAGGCGGAGTTTATAACAGGGAAAAGATGGAGAGGGAATGTGACCTGCAGGCTCGGAGTGTGATGGATGACATTCTATAGCTTGGCCTACATGGTGGTTTCAGGATGTTCATTTTGTAATTATTTTTTAAGAATAGGCTGAGCATGGTGGCTCATGCCTGTAATCCCAGCACTTTGGGAGGCTGAGATGAGTGGATCACTTGAAGTCAGGAGTAGAAGACCAGCCTGGCTGACATGGTGAAACCGCATCTCTACTAAAAACACAAAAATCAGCTGAGCATGGTGGCACACACCTGTAATCTCAGCTACTCAGGAGGCTGAGACAGGAGAATCGCTTGAACCCGGGAGGCAGAAGTTGCAGCCGAGATCGCGCCACTGCTCTGCAGCCTGGTCGGCAGAGAAGACTCCGTCTCAATTTAAAAAAAAATGAAGACGAAGTATTCCCTCATTCTGTTATATTAATTACTATGAAAATTTTAAATCAGGCGCTGTGGCTGGTGAAATTCCATCTCTATTTTAAAAAATACAAAAATTAGCTACCTGTGGTGGCAAGCACCCATATCTCCAGCTGCTTGGGAGACTGAGGCAGAGAATTGCTCCAACCTGGGTGGAGAGGTTGCAGTGAGCTGAGATGGTGCTACTGCTCTTCAGCTTGGGTGACAGAGCGAGTCTCCATCTCAAATAAATAAATAAATAAATAAATAAATAAATAAATCAGAGTAAGGGACCTGATGCCAAAGGTATTTGAGTTATTAAAGCTTTAAGAATTTGAAGTTATTGTTCAAATGCATTGAGCTTGTATAAATTATTAGGTTCAAAGTTAAATTATTTTATACTTAAGTAATCATTATTTTATGCGTAGATAACTTTCATAACCCTTCTAATATAAATCTATATATTATAGTGATTGCTATTTTAAATTTTTAGTGAATTTTCCACTGATATATTGTTTGTAATAATAATCTAAAAATAAATTGTATCCTTAGCTATTTAAATTGGGATATGAAAGATAGTATATAATGATTAGATTTTTAATTCTTAATTCAGACCATCTTAAAATCTAATCCCAACAAATTAGTGTCTGTGTAAACTGAGGCAAGTTGCTTAACTTTTCTGAATTTAAGTTTCTTTATCAGTAAAACAGAGCTAATAATAATGCCAAATACACATGGTTGCTGTGAGAATTTAAAGAAAAAAAAAAGTACACTTCTTAGCCTACTGTCTGACATAAACAATTCTCATCATATTTATGGTGTTCAATTTCTAACACTGTAAATGGTATTCTAGGTTCTTCTTTCCTTTGTTTCCTTGCTTTCTGGCAGGATTTCACTTTGCTATAATCAGATGACTCCACGTGTTTTTCTTTCTATTTATCACTAAGCAGTCAGCAATCCTGTGATTGCTTAAAGTTGGGTTGAAAACAACTAGAGTTTTTGGTTCATGGGGTGAAAAGCTATGAGGAGACAAATTTAGGCTTAATGCCAAGGACAGTGGTCTCTAGAGATCCTGAACTTTGAGCTGGATATAGTGGCTGGATAGAAATTGACGTTGTATGTCTTAGGAAGAGGCTGGGTGCATTCTTCAGGCAGGAGAAAGTTAGAGATATTTCTGACACTTGGTGGTCAAAAGAGAGGAATGCAACAGAGAATGAAGAGTTGTTTACTACGCCCATTGCCCTTTCTGTCTCGTAGCCTCTCTCATAGTTGGGGGTGGCCATGGACAGAATTTTGGCTCATTCAATCTGGGGTAAGTTATTCATAGGCAGGACACTTCCAAGTCTGACCCATAAATACTGCCACTGCACAGCTTTATAAGTACATATATGAAAGTTGAGTAAACACAATAACCTTAGTTCTTTTCTTGACTGGCTTTAACTTAGGAGCTTGGGCTCTTGAGTCAAAAGACCTGGGAGTCAAGATTTGACCTTGGTCCCAATGTATGACCTTGAGGAAATTATTTAACATCACTCATCTCTGGTTTCCTTATCTTTACCAGTAGCTCATAGAGTTGTTGTGATGGTTACCTAGCATAATTCATGTAAAAAAAAAAAAAAGCACACTGGCTGGAATATAGTAAACTTTCGTTAAATATTAAACATTGATACTGTCCTTGTTGATATGATAATTATGCCTTTCCATCCTCTATATGTTTATAAAACATTGGAAATGCCAGGACCTGCTAAACATAATAAAGATGTTGATGACAAAGATGATGATGATGACAGAGATGAAAGGGAGTGATTTCTCACAAGTGATTTTGCCCTAAGGATATGACTACTTATTACAACTGTTGTATGAACTTTGTATTGTGCCATTTATAGGGAAATTTCACTGGTGATGATGATGATGATAATGATAATATTAAGGTGATGGCTTCCCTCAAGTAGAGTATGTCTTCTTTTAACCTAAGTATGCTGGTGCTTTCGAATCATGAACAGCTCTTTAAAATATAAAGAATCAGTGAATCAAAAACTACTCACCAAATGTTTAATATTTGCTAAACACAGTGGAAGATCAAGAGGATCTTGCAATATTTTGAGGAAAATAAACTCCCTGTGGCTAAGAAATTTATCGAACTCACCATTCACTCAGCTCGGGGCCTGCGCTTAGCAAAGCAGTACTTATGTGTTTCAAATTAAATTGATAGTACATAAAAAATAGTAATTACAAACAGTCAGATGGAGAATTAGATGTACTATAAATTATCCCTTCAATTATTATAATCCATCCAGAAAAGATGAGGATTTTAAAGAGTATCCAGATATTTAAAACATGATCTCTTAGATGGTTCACAGTCCTGTAATTGCCTAACACAGGCAACTATTTCTAATGTGTTTTAACTCTACACATGCCATGGTTCCTTCCCATACACTGACTAAACCTGTGGGTCCAGCAGGTATTAAAATCATTACTTGCAATGAAGCAAGTTCGTCAGTAACCACAAAAAAGGAGGGGCTTCCAGAGAACCACCTATTCAGGAACATATACATTGGGTGACTTTATTGTGTGATCAGTGACATCCTGGGGTTGTTTCTTACAGCATTGTTATTAATACACATTCCAAATAGTGTAACATTTACTCTGTGTTCTACAGAATGAAAGGAATCATTCAAAAGAGATAAAAATAACATGTGTAGAAGCAGAACATATAGTTTAAGGCAGAGGAAATAGCAAGCATACTAGGCAGGAGGAGATAAAGGTAGAGATAGAGAAAGGGAGGTGAGGGGGTAAGAGAGAGAGAGAGAGAGAGAGGGAGAATAGCTTATTTCAGTAACTGCAATAAGCAGTCTCTCCCTACCTATATCAAACTCCTTCCTACTTTCCTCTTGTTTACTGGAATCCAACCACAATTAGCCTTCTCTCAGTACCCAAAGACACCAATCTTTTGTCTCTATAATTTATGAGATAGATGAAGATAGTATTAATTAAAGAAGTATGAGTGAGACCCAAAAGCAAAGCATGGAACTGAAAGATGCTATGAATGTAAGCCAAATGGAGAAGACACTGTAAGGTACTGATGTTTGGGAGGAACACTCAACTTTATTATTGGCCACTTATAAGCTATGTAAATTTCATCAAATAGCTTAAATTTTCTGTAGCCTTGGTTTTGTCAGCCAAATAAATATGTGTTTTCTTTGTCTGTTTTCAAACTTTTATGCCAGCAGTCAATGAATGAATAAAATTCTCAGCAGTACTGTAGCTTCTTTGATTGAACCAGTGAGTGAGGGGGGTCCAAAGCCTCAAACTCCTAAAGTTCTGCTCTTGTCACTTTTCCTAAGAGCTCACATTGATCTTTGAAGAACTTTTGGGATTTTAGAAGCAAAATGTAAAAATGATTATATTTCTGGAGATCTACAGTTGGATAATATGGACACATTTCAATTTAAACTCCTAATAATAATTCAAATCAGTTTCTCCACATATTGCCTCTTCTTTTCTAAGACTATGTGCTTTTTGAGTTATCTTATTAATTTTTTATGCTTCATTTACGCACTCTTAACTAACTGCTCTCAAATCTATCTCTCTCTCATATATTTCCTGTGTGGTCCAACCATCACCATTAAGATGGCCCACTAGCCTGTCATACTTACTATGCCCCAAATTAAACTCCATGTATAATCTCCATCCACATACCTGTTCCCCATTTTATATTCCCTCATCTGAATGAATTCCATCAACAACTATTCAGCTCCCTGTGTGAAAAATCTCAGGAAAATCCTAGGCTCCTTCATCTCTCTTTTATTTATATTTAAGTGGTAAGACCCACCCTTATTCTCATGAAAATATTTGGATAGCAGTTATAGTGATTCAACTCTTCAATTCAGTAATTTTTAATGCTGCAAAAATGTATTAAACCAATCAATCAATTAAAATAATTAATTAATTAGAAGATAAGAAGACAAGCAGTATCTTGTAAATCCATTTCAAAGACTAGCAAAAGAGCTACAAGAAAAATCAATCAATCAACAAGACCAAAGGTAAAAGAAAGCCTGAGAGAACGTTAAGCTATGACAGTCTGGAGAAGAGAGAGTAGTCAATACTGTGAAATGTTGCAGACAATAAGGCAGATGAAGACTGAAAGGGGAACACTAATTTAGTAACAAAGGGAAGATAGAAATTCCTAGTGAGAGAAGTTGGTAGAGTCCTGGACATAGAACTTAGATTTTATTGGATTGGAAGGAAAGCAGGAGGTGAGAAATGATAGGCCTTGATATTTCTTAGGAGTCTTGGCCATGGAAGTGAGGGTAGCAAGTCATAGCATTTCCGAGCCTCACCTTCTCATCTGTTCAATTGTTGTGACAGATACCTTGTCTTCTGCACAGAAATTTTGTAGGTTGGGAGGAAAGTGTGGGTGGCATTAGAAACAGTAAAATAAAAAAATAGAAGACATGAAAGTGGATGTCATTCAAAAAATAATCCAGCGTGTCTTCTTTTTTCTCTTTCCCATAGATAGAGGCTTAGTAATTCACTAAACCCAAAGACGGTGTGTGATCTATCTAGTTTTTAGTGTATTAATACTTACTTTGAAGATATCTATAGGAAGACATCATTAGACAGTTTCCTCAATCTACAAACCAAATCATCTAATGATTGCATCTAATGAACAAAAGACAGTGGTAGTTGTTTAAAGAAACATTCTAAAAACCCAGAATGATATTAGTACACTACTTGCTATATGCAGAATGAGATTAAAAACCTAGAACTAACCTGCATCTGTGTAATAGCTCTAATACAATGGAGTATAAAAAGTAATCAAATTTGGAACATCTGCAAAATCCTTAGAGTTCACTGGTTTCAGATATAATAATATATGCCATGTTATACTAATGAGAGATTAAGTATTGTGTACTTAGAATCTTTAAATTATCCTTTGCCTAATTTAGTTTATGTTTGAGTTCTATTCCCCTGCTCATATAATTTCCCTTGTGCTATGTGGTACAGAAAGGCCCAGGTAGATAACATTTTATCCATCAGTAAGAGCTCATTAATTCAAATGAGACCCATTTCATCCCTAGGGTAGTGAGTCAAGTTTAAGGGACCCTTGTGCATTGCTCAAGTTAAGAGAATAGAGGGACAACGGTACATCAAATTTGTTGAAGACCTAAATGTTAATGAAAACAAAATACAATATAGTATGATTTTGAATCTACACCAACAGACCTGGTGTGGCTCCTGTGTTCACAAATGGAACTTAGGTTTTCTTCAACAGTCTGCATGGATTTTGTATTAAAATTGTGCTTCAATAGTTTTAGAGAAGCATATGAAATCAGAATAATTTCCCCCCCAGAAAGGTTAAAGATGTGTTTAGGCATAAAATGATGGGACACTTTTTATACAAAGTTTAACAGAAAGTACGTATTGAATTTTCACCAAGGCAATGGAATTTCAGTTTATATATTTTATTAAAAAAAAGAATCCAAGAATATTATAAGTATTTATATTCAGTGACAGTCACTGGCGATGCTATGCCTCAGTTGTCTTTTGCCATTTCTCTTTCACCTTCTCATGTTTCTGGGTATCTTTGCTACGAATAGTCCACACTCCTACTCCTCTTTGGAAGAATAACGCTCCTTCAAATGGAGTCACTTTCCTTACATTTTCAGATAACTGGATGTGTCTGAGCTTTCATCTCTCCACTCAAGCTCACTTGCCTAAAGATGGGACAATGGACAGTGCTTAGGGATAATTTGCACTTCACGGATTCCTTGTAAGATTAGGTTACAAGGACTGAGTGGCCTGAAGTCACTTCCTTGCTTGTTTTTCCTCCTCTTTCTTTATTCTGATTCTCTTTATTTCTTAACAGTCTCTCCTGAAAACACTTTTTTAAATTAGTAACTTTCATACAAATTATCTCAGACTCATTTCTGTGGAATTCAACCTGAGGAAGATAATGTGCAAAAACACTCCTGCACAATAATTAGCTTATTGTAGAGTTGTCCAATAAGTAATCTCTTTGCTGAGAGAAAATGTCTATACTAAGTGAATTCATTAATAATACATTTATTGTATATATGTGCCACATTTTCACTATCCATTCATCTGTTGATGAACATTTAGGTTGCTTTCAAATCTTAGCTATTATGAACAGTTCTGCAACAAACATGAGAATCCAGATATCTCTTTGATTTATTAAATTCCTTTCTTTTGACTACAGCCATTAATAACTTAATTGTACAATTTAAAATAACTACGAGTGTAATTATATTATTTGTAACACAAAGGGTGAATGCTTAAGGGAATGAATACCCCATTCTTTGTGATATGATTTGTTTTCACATTGCATACTTATATCAAAACATCTTATGTACCTCAAAAATAGATATACATACTTAGAGTGTATATATCCAGAACAACCCTGCCTCTAAGAAACAGCTTTAATAGAACAGCATATAAAAAGTAATCAAATTTGGAATATATGCAAAATCCTTAGATTTCACTGGTTTCAGATATAATAATACATCCCAGGTTATATTAATTAGAGATTAAGTATTGTGTATTTGGAATCTTTAAATTAACCCTTACCTTATTTTGTTTATATTTGAGCTTCATTTTGCTGCTTATATAATTTCCCTTGTGCTATGTGGTGTGGAATGGCCCAAGTAGATAGTATTTTATTCATCAGAAATATCCCATTAATCCAACTGACACCCATTTTATTCTTAGGGTAGTGAGTCATGTT
>CAUYQU010025480.1:0-42500 GCA_963574635.1 Cheracebus regulus | reverse complement strand
GGCTCAGTGAAAGCAAGAGAGACTCTGATGGATCTTAAACTAAAATAACTATGATGGACTGGTCCAGATATCTTTTCTTTAACTTTTAGAAATTCCTGTTATTGTTTCTGTGTACAAAAATATTTTGATTAACATTTGTTTAGGAACATTGACATAATAAATATGCATAATTATATTGGTTAGAGTATTATCATTCTCAATTTGGAAAGTGGGCATCATATGAATTCCTAAAATATCTGTAATCCATTGAGTTAATCTATGAACATCCAAAGAAATCTGCAAGTATGCAAAATTTAAAATAAAATTAAAATATAAGCAATCAAAATTAAGGATCTTGTCACAGTGCTTTTAGATTTCAATTTTGATTATCACTGACAAACAAAGTGGTTTAACTCTAAGGAAAAGTTTCTATTAAAGTTTAAATTGTTATTATTGGAACTAAAGAATATTTTATAAGAAGATTTTTCAGGAAGTGGGATAATAATATGGGTTTTTCAGCTATGTTAGAAATGCCTTAACTTTTTTCTACTTCGATCTTTTGTGAGAAATTGAGCTTAATTTTATTTTATTTTTTGCCCGTCTATGATCCAGAGGAGAAAAAAAATCCCCATACAAATAACCACAATGAAATGAAGTTAAATATAGTGTAGTTTTGATTTTTGTAGGCAGTGTGGCTACCCATTTTGGGGGAAATTAGGAAATCAAAGTTAAATTTGAATGCTTTCTTCTTCCAAGCCTCTTTGATTTATATTTTACAAGCATCTCCCATTTTGCTATGAGCTTCTTGAGGGAGGAGACCATGTAGTATTCCTTTCAGTATTCCTAACTGCAGTAAGGGCTTAGGTGTAACTATGCCCCAAGTTTAAATGGATGCTCTTGACACAAAGACTAAGCTTGTATGGAAAGTAAAGTTCCATCATATGGGAAGTGAGGACACAGATGGGATTTGGAAGCACTTTGACATCATAAGAGATCTTCTCTGAAATCAGTAAAGAGTATATATTGGAGGACAGTAGTAGAAAGAATACAAACGCATAATATATTCTCTAAAAGTTGAGTGATGTGTGAATATGAGTGTGTGTGTGACAGAAGTAAATTCTGGATAAACGGTGTATGAAATATCTGGCTTATGAGCTGTGATTAAAATAAAATGTTCTTTGAATTTGCCACTCACTTTTCAGCAAAAGATAATCCTAAAATAATCTTAAGTTTTAAAATAAAGCCCCAATTCAGAAATTAGAATGTCTAGTCCAATATATTAATCAATATATTTATTCTTAACATAAAGCTTATTCTCCCCTCTAAGCCACAGTAAGTCCTGTAAATGGAAGTGGTGCGTTCCTGGAGGAAGATAGGGTATTCCTATCCATGCTCTCCAGTTTCTTCTTTTGTTTCTTTTAGCAGGGTTGAAGTGGGAGAAGGCAGGAGAGGTTGAGGGACAGAACAGATGGTTTTATTTTCTGGGTAGATTTGCACTCCCTGAGCCTAAGAGTTGGTTAAGGTGACCTGTCCCTTTATGACGGCATTTATGGGAAATTCAGAGCCCATCTCTAAGGAACACACTCTGCAACAATCTTGCTTGTAACTCAGTCTCACTCTTGGTTTACTTTGTAGTTCTCTTCATAGCCTAGGCTTTCTTCTAAGGAAGAACATCAGTGTAGAGTATGGGCCATGAATGCTGCTCTCTCCAGGGTGAGTCAGGCACCAGTCCATTTTTCCTGGCTCCACTTAGTTTTAGAGAGCAAATATCAGATATTTTCCACAGGCCTGGAGACACCCCCTCACAGGGCGTGGTGATTAATTTTGTGTGTCAACTTGACTGGGCTCAGGAATTCCCAGGTGGCTGGTAAGACTTAGTTCTAGGTGTGTCTGTGAGTATTTCCCCAGAAGCAATTAGCATTTGAATCAATAGATTTTGGAAAGAAGATTCTCCCTCATCATTGTGAGTGGGCATCATCTAACACAATAAAGCCTGAACAGAAAAAAAAAAAAAAAGACCTAGAAAAAAAGTGAATTTGCTCTTTCTCTTTTTTAGCTTGGATATTCATCTTCTTCTGCTCTCACACATAGGTGCTCCTAATTCTTGGGCCTTCAGACTCAGATTGAGTTACACTACCAGCTTTTCTGTTTCTCCAGCTTGCAGGTGGTAGATCATGAGACTTCTTGGCATCTACAAATGCATAAGACAATTCTCGTAATAAGTCTCTTCTGTATAATATGTTTATATATATATGTATATACAGTGTGTGTGTATTATACATATATATTAGTTAAGGTTCATATATATATATACACACACACATACATTATGTATATATGCATTAAATATATTAGGGTTCATATATACACATATATACACATACACTATGTATATATGTGTTAGTGTTCATACACACACACACATACAGACACACACCCTATTGGTTCAGTTTCAGTTTAATATGCACATACACACACACTGTAATATATACATGTGATATATGAAACATATATTAGGGTTCTGATATGTATATCCTTTTGTTTCAGTTTCAGCTATATATATATTAGTTAGCATTCATATTTTATACATCTGTCTGTGTGTCTATCTATCTGTCTGTCTATCTATGTTCTGTTGGTTCAGTTTCTCTGGAAAACCTTAACTAATAAACAAGACATTAAGGTAAAAGATATAGTATCCTTGAGTGCTCTCAACTTTGAAACGGGAATAGCAGCATTCTTCATTTGTCTCTAAAAGTGTTTCTCCATATTTCTCACTCTCAACAACACCTTTTTTTTATTTCCCTCTTCTGGCCAATACTCCAATTTACTAAGGGGGCAATTATGCAAAGCCAATAATTGTCCTGTTAGTAAATTCTGCGTTTCAAATTGACTGTATTATTTTTTTCCTTCACAGAATCTCCTATTTTACCATCTGTTACAGCTTCATTGTAGGAAGTGTGAAAGAGAATGGAAATTGTGTTGGTAAGTACTTTGAAGCCAGATTGAAGTATTTGGTCAAGTTTCTAAGGATTGAAAATATTTCAAAGGAAATCTTTCTTCCATGTCCAAAAAAGGAAAATAAGAATGTTGCTTACTGAAGTAGAGTTGGTAAGCTCAGAAGCCAGAACTCTTTTCCTCCTCTAACTCCCTGTCTCAGAGCGCCCAGACAGAAAGCACTGGATGTGAAAAAAAAAACTGTTTTCGAAAACTTCTCCTAAAGACCATGTAATGAACAACCAGAAGATTTAAAATAAGAAAAAAACAAAAAATAAGATCTGTGTTGGGGAGACAATGAAGGTAATGAGATCAGTTATGAAATGAGAGAGTGGTAGCAGAAAAGGTACAAGAAGGGATGAATTTGAGCACAATTTAAGAAAAAAATAGGTGTCGATAGTGGGTGAGCAAAAAGCAAAATAAATAAATAAATAAATAAATAAACAGGTGAATTTTATTGCAATAAGATATTTAACCCAATGTAGCAAAAGCTTGTTATCTCAAAACATAATCAACATAAATATTATAAACGAGATACTGAAATTTTTTAGTCTTTAAAATCTGGTGTGTATTTTATACTTACAGAACATCTCGATTTGGACTAGCCAAATTTAAGTGCTCAATACCTATACGTGGCTAGTGGCCAGGGCAGTTCTACAGCAGGAGTTGGACAACCTTGGTTCACAGGTTCACTGGCCAAATCCAACCCAATGCCTGTTTTGGTATGGCTTAGAAGCTAAGAAGGATTTTTACATTTTTAAGTGGTTGAAACAATCAGAAGAGGAATAATACTTATATTATTTGATATAGTATTAGGAATACTATTATTGACATGATATGAAATCCAATTTTTTATATCTATAGATAAAGATTTCTTGGGGCATAGCCATACTCCTTTATTACATATTTTCTGTGGCAAATTTCTTGCTAAAAACAAGAGAGCCAATTAGTTTTGAGAAACTCTATGGCCCAAAAAGTATTTACTCTCTGGCCCCATACCCAAAAAAAAAAAAACAAACAAACAAAAAAAAAAACGTCTCTGACCTCTCTTCTGTAGGGCTAGCTCTCCAAGGACTTTGATCTCATCTTTGCTTTCTTTGTTAGGCTTTAGAACATGGCTGATACACTATGGGACTCAATTATTTTAGAAGAGTGCATGTTTTATAAATTCAACTGAACAAACATTTATTGAAAAAAATGCATTTCTAAAAGAGATACTCTTTGTCTAGAAATCTTATCTTAAAATTTTCCTAGTCACAGATACTATGTCACTAGAACAGAAAGGTGATAAAATATATGAGTATATAAGAACACAGGATTCTCAATTCAGATAATCTGAGTCCATGTTCCAGCTTTGTCCCATCTGTAAACCTGGTTAATTCCTAAACCCCTCTAACTCTCCATTTCAGTATCTGTAAAATGGAGCAAAATACTTCTTATTTCACAGAGACTTTGCATCAATTAAAATTATGTATATAATTTGCTCTAGTAATTGAAGCCAGACAATATTTTAATTAATGTTAGATGTTTTTGCTACATATATTCATCTATAAAACAACTACATATACATATTTACTACTATATATACATATATAAAACATAAAGTTAT
This sequence comes from Cheracebus regulus, assembly GCA_963574635.1. Taxonomy (NCBI): domain Eukaryota; kingdom Metazoa; phylum Chordata; class Mammalia; order Primates; family Pitheciidae; genus Cheracebus; species Cheracebus regulus. Next base: position 37,918 of record CAUYQU010025480.1, on the reverse strand, counting down.
TAAATTTATTCCTTTCAATAGGTTACTTCTTTTGAAAGATGTGATACATTAATTATTAAGGTTTATAAAGCTGTATTTTAAGTATTTGTTCGTTTTGAGAAATCTTAGCACAGCTATATAAGTTAGTTAAAAATAATTTGGACACCAAAACACATTACAAGCATACTCTAATTACATGAGGCTTATAAATAAATACAAATACATACTCTATTTACGTGGAAATGAAGAAAATATTCAAAGAGAAAAAGATATTCATGTATAAGGGACATATTTATGTATAAGAAATATCACTTAGAAAGCTTTAATGATTTCAAGAATCATAAGCACACATGTTTAAGTAATATACTATACAACTTTACCCTATGCCCATAAAATATTTTTAAATCACTTTAATATTAATAGCTTAAATAATTTAAAATTAATAATTTTAATAAGTAAATATTTTAAATTAATATTAAATTAAGATGTTTAAATGTTATATTACTATATTTTATATTTTAATAATACCCAAATCACATTTTTCTATTTATTTCCCTTGTTGAAATGTTAACATTACTGAAAATAATTCTTTGGACAGTTATGTTTAATTTAGGTTTTATGACTCCACAGAGTGAAGAGAGGAAGAGTGTTGTAATTTTCTGGACATGGAGAATCATTTGCTATGGTAAACTGGATAAATGCTTGTGCTACCTCATGGGAGTAGGATAGAAAAGAGTAGCTGAATCTATTCTGCTGAGACGCCAAGGTCTCCATATTCTTTCAAAATCAATGGCCTTAGAGGGATCATGAATTGCTGAGGTAGAACAATCCTTGCTCCTCTTTATCTCTCATCTACTGCCTTTGAAATCAACTGGAGCTGCGTACTTGGAAGCAGCACAAAGGGTTAGGCTGGAAATAAAAATATGGCCTAGGATTTGTGATGCTCAAGTGATTCAGACTCATTTCTCCAATAGCTGCGGTTTTGAAATATGCTAGACTTATTGCTGATATATTGCAGTTCATAGTGTTCTAATTCATTTTGCAGAAGTAATCCTGCCCAGCTCGACCATTACTCTTTAAAGAAGAGCTTACACTTTGGTTCCATTTGAAATAACTCATTATTAAGTTCATAATACCTGATTTTATCAAATTATGCAGATACAAAAGGTTTCCATGTCTATTTTGCGGGCAAGAACAAAGTGGGTAAAAACCCCCATGATAAGTAATGTTTATGTGTGATATAAAATGCACCTCCAACTTGCTGAAGCTTTCTCTTCCTTCATTGATGCAGTTTCTGTAATTCCGCATATTTCTTTCCCGACTAATTAAAAATGGGGATAATAAAGTCCCTTAGCTTCTTTACTCAGCATATAACAAAGTACACATGTTATTTCATATATTTAAAATTGTTATTTAAAAAATGATATTCTTAGTCTCTATTCAATTTTGTGGATGCACTGCACATGTTAGACCTTTGTCTGTGAGAGAGAGCATGGTCTGTATTTACTTAATTTGTTTTATATTGGTATATATGAATTTCATTTTATATTCATAGGCCGTTTATTATCAGTTATGAGAATTTTGTTCCTGCCTTTTCAGAAAAACCTCTAATATGTGTTATATGCCTTGGAAAAAAAATCTGTAAGATAACTAAAAATAATTATCACTTTGTAGTATTTCACAGTAAAATATTATTGATTATTACTGAAGTTATTATGCTAGTAATATTTTTCTTAAGGTGTAATAATGTTTTTAGCTTCATTTCGTGCATCAAAAGCAGAGTTAAAGGGCCTGGTGTAGTGGCTCACACCTGAAATCCCAGCACTTTGGAAGGTCAAGGCAGGTAGATCAGTTGAGCCCAGGAATTTGAAACCAGCCTGGCCAATCTTGTGAAACCCCAGCTCTACTAAAAATTCAAAGAGTATCTGGGCTTGTGGGTGCACTCCTGTAATCCCAACTATTCTGAGGCTGAGGTTGGAGAATCACTTGACCTAGGAAGGGGAGGTTGCAGAGAGTCAAGATTGCACCACTCTATCCCACCCTGGGTGACAGAGCAAGACCCCTATCAAATAAAAAAAAAAGTAAAAAAGAAAAGAAGGAGGTTTAAAATTTTTAAACATTATCATGATAAAATGCTCACTAAAAACAATAATAAAGTAACTATACTGCTCACAAATTATTTGCAGGTAATGATCTTTTTTCCTGAAAAAGAAGTTCAGTTAGATTTAAATGACAGAAGCTCACCATTTAATGAGAAGAGAGATATGACAAAAGGCCTAAAGTTAACTAGTTTAATACTGCTCATAAACACATAAGGAGTGCTATAATTTTGTAAATAATACCAGATTTTAAAAAATACTCTATTCTAAAATGATCTTCATGCAAAGTGATACTGTATTTATGTAGGTTACTGTTAATTAGCTTCATATAAAACAATCATTTGGTTTCTTGAGACTATAGTCGTACATTGAGTACTTTCTCATTTTAAGTTAAACTGCTATCACTAATCATGAAGGAACAAAGATGTGTCCAAATTTTGAAGGAACATGGGTGTCCCAAACCTCAGATAATGAATTTTAGCTCTCTCTGGAGAGAAGCCTTTCCTGTATGTAGTCTGGCAATACTCCAAGATTTCTTTTTAAAAGTAACTCCATATGTGTATTGAAAATAAGCTAGTGATGTTTTAAATCAACTGGAAAGAGAGGCTGTTCTTTTCAATATTTTTTTCCTGAGCAAAACTTTGAAGTGCAGCATTTGGGGATTATGAAGGTTTGGGTTACCTGCTGAATGAAGACATGGAAAATTATTTGAAAGTACTCTTTTTAAAAAATGTACTTTAAACTCATGAAATATCACCTGTGGTTCAGAAAAGATATGCAACTCAAGCATTTTTTCAATCTAAAGAGAAAGAGTTAATTTTAAACTGCGATTATATTTTTCAAATTTTCTATGGCTACAAGATTGTAATCAAAAGTTTGTGGTTCACTTATTTCAAAGGCAGGGGATAATGGGGATGAGTAAACGCTATTAAATTAAAGAAAATGTGGGTAAATTTATAATGAGTTAGGTATTGTGAGTAAAACTGAACTAAAGAATACAGCTCACAATACTCTAATGATTGTTTCACAGTAGGCATTGTAAGTGATCTCATTTTCAAATAAATTCAACTTATATATATTTTCTTGTGATCTGTTCTGAATTTACTTGATGCATTCAAAGGCTTGTGTGTGTGTGTGTGTGTGTGTGTGTGTGTGTGTGTAAAATACACACACACACATATATATAGATTCCATTAGCAGTATTTTACCTAGAGAAAAAAGTTGCTAGCATTGCTAAATTTGTATTGTTTAACTATAAAGTAAAATGTATTTGAATAAGCATACTTTTTTTGGAAAGTAAAGGAACCATAATAATACATGGCTCATTTACATAATGAAAGATATCTTTTACCTAAGATATCACAGACACACCTGCTACAATTAGATATTATCAACTAGTATTTTGAAATGTTTGAATGTCTATATAATTAAATATTTACTTTAGTATGCAAAGCATTTGATAATAATCAAAGAGGAAGATGGTTAAACCTATATAACAGCAATATTTCAATGATTAAAAAATATCAAAGTTTCTGATATTTATCAAAGTAAATAGCAATTGCATCAAAAGTCATACTTCATTGAAAATGTGAAGAAATTTCTTCAGGTTCTTCCAAATTAAGTTAACTTTTATAAATAGGTAAATGTTTTTAATTTATGCAGTTTAAATGTGAATGTGGTATGGTTTATAACTCCCCTATAATTTTCACTAGAATATATGTTTTATTAAATGAAGAAATATTCCCTATCTGCGCCTTCCAGAGAGTGGGCACTGTGCTAAACCCTGAGGAGCCAGTGAAACTGAAATATAATACATATTTGTATTGATAAGAGTAAGGAGAAAAAAATAATGCCGAGAAGGAGACTATACTACTTTGAGTGTGTTGTATGTGGTGGGTTGTTGAAATTTTTTAATATAGAGGCTAGAAAGCATCTCTGAAGTGACTTTTGAGTAAAAAGCTAGGAGGCTTAGAAAAGTGGACATTGTAGATATTGGGAGTTAGAGTGTTCCCATCCAAAGCTGACACACAGGAATGTCTGTTGTGTGCTGTGATCAATTTGGAGACTACTGTGGCTATAGTTTAATGAAAAAGAGTGAAGGAAGTTACAGGAGATTTCTGACAGTCATGAGGTCAGGATCAGGTAGGACCTTGAAGGCCATACAATAACTTTGGATTTTAATTCTAGTGAGTTGGAGGATTTTGAGCAGAGGAGTGACATAATATGACCTAGTTTTCAGCAGACAACTCCTGTTAGAACAGACTGAAAGTCAGCCAGGGTGGTGGCATCAAGACCATTTAGGAGCCCATTACAACAATCAGGGAAGAGATGATAGTTTCTTGAACAGTGGATGACGGTGGGGATGGCAGAGATGTTAAGAAGTGGCTGATATGATATCTTGAAAACAGCACCAACAGGGTTTGATATCCAATATGATGTGGAATATAAAAGAAAAAGAGGAGACAAGGTAGGCAGGAGATGAGGTTGGAAGAATGAGATAGTGATTGACTGTGATGGAGATGATTGTTAGAGCATAAGGTTTGGTGGTAAAACATTTGGTACTCTGATCTGGACACTCTATTAATAGTAGGCAATTGTTTCCACAAGGCTAGAACCAATGTAGAAGTCCAGAAGCCTAGATTTAAGGATATACATTTGAAAGTCATTAGAAATATCGATTGTGTTTAAAACAAGTAGACTAAATGGATCACCTTGTGAATGATATAAACAAATTAATACACAATTCCTGTTAGATAAATATACAGTTCCTTATTATAAAATAAACATAGTCTTTGTTATTTCCTTTTTATACTTTGCAGCTATACACACACACACACACACACACACACACACACACACATATAACTTATATAACTTAGTAGACAAAACTAGACAATGCCATCTCAAGAAAAAAAATAGCATGATATTGACAAGAAAAGTAAAGGAGAACTGGTAGGATTGCTACAAATAATCCCAAGAGCAATTTACTACTGTGTATGTAGCTGAAAATGTGTATGCCCAATGACTTAAAATGTCCACCTACGGACATTAGAAAATGTTACAAATAATTTTTATCATATATCCCCAAAACACTTATATTAGAATTTTTATTAAATCATTGCAACTCGCTATCTAGTAGAAGAGAAATGGAAGAATACAAGTTAGTATATCTGAACAATGGAATATTATACAGCTGCCAACTATATAAGCTAGGACTATATATATCAACATACACTGGTGAACAAACATAATACTGAGTCAACAAGCAAAGTGTATATATTTTATACCATTTTTAAATTATTTTATCTCAAAAAGAAAAAATATTATGATATATATATGTATAGTCCTAAATATAAAAGAATTCATAGCTTTAAAATTAATTATTACTTTTATTGGGGCATAAGACTGAAAAGAGGAACATAGAGGATTACAATATTGTTGGTATTGATTCTTTTCTCAAAAATATGTAAAATAATATGATGCAACTGTAACAGAATGATTTTATATCTTCCTTGTGGTGTGTTATCCTATGTTATTTTCCACATTATTTTATCTTTTTGAACAAATCATGAAGTGTGTTTGTGTGTATGGGTATTTAGGAACTCTCCCAGATTTTGAGTCATTATGCTACAGAGTTGGATTGCTACTAGAACTATTAGATCAATTGTGATACACTTGGCTCTTAGTAAAATATTTTACTAAACTCTATTATTAACTGCTCTCAATGAAAAAGAATTTTCTTTCTGCTAGTTTCCATAGTCAAATATAAAATCATAGCATAACACAGACCAAAGGCAAAGGGTAGAAACAAGCTACCTCTTAAAATAAAAACGCCCCTCCTCCTCCAACTTTGGAAACTGACATAAACATCATGGGGTGAAAACTCACAAACAAAAAATGTTATTGTTCACTTTTCACTTGTTGATACTAAACAAGAACACCTCTGAGATCCCACAGACTGGGTTTATGGATCACAGTTGAAATAGTAAGATGGTATATTCTGGTAATGTACTTCTAAATATTTTATGATAGAAGGCATTTATGATGGAGAATCATTTTCTTCACAAAATGTTACGACTCTAGTATTTTATTTATTTTAACTCAAAAGAATACTACACCTTTAACCTGTACTGATATGAAAAATAATAAACGTGTAGTTACACAAAGGAATTTTCGTGAAAAATAAATGATTTTATTTTCAGAGAAGTAAGTGTTCAATAAAACGTGAGATGTTTAATTTTTAGTATTGCACACAGTAAGACTCTCAAAATATAAATTATTAATATAATTAATAAACAAATGAAAAATTTTCAAATTTAGTTAACATGAATATTAGAAAAATTCAAAAAATTATATATTATAAATATGGATCATTACTAATATACATTTTTAACACCATTTGTGAAACTTATGTTAATTTTCCATTAGGTCTAATTAGGTTGCATTACAGACAGTTTAATATTTACATGAAATAAATTACCTCTCTAGCTTCTTTGTTTAATTCTTCATAGCCAACTTGCAAATGCCTGCTGTTGATAACAAGGATGTGAGAAAGAAGAAGCTTTCAATGCGGTGACTTTTCTTTTACCTAAATCAAAATAGTGCATTTACTTAGCATGTGAGCTACCGCAGCAGATTGCCTAGGTTTAAATTCTTTAATTTCTCATTTTCTCTATCTTTAAAACAAGTCTAATTGTTTTGCAATAGTTCAGTGGGATAATACATAAAAGTATTGGGCATTTGGCACCTGGTAAGTACTTAGATCTCTTCTATTCACAGCTTAATTATCATTGAGTATTTTCTGTTGCTGAAAAGGAACCCATTTTCTAAATAGTCTCTGGTTTCTCAGCATGCACCTTGGACACACTTCAATAGATTTTTCTTATTTAACAGTTATTTAGATCGTTTAGAAAAATCACACCTGATTAAGTCCCTTCTGTAATTAAAACCCTAAAGAATTTTCAATTAGTTGTAGGGCACAGATCAAAACATACTCTTTAATTTCCTGCATTACATGGTGCTGCCTTCCTCAATCAGCCTCATCCTCATAATTTTTCTCACTGCTTTTGCCTTCTAGTCACACATTGTCCATTTTAGGGTCCTCGAAAATCCTCCACCTTCTCCTTACTTTAGGACAATCACATACACAACCCTTCTCTCATGTTAATTCCCACTTGCCCTTTGGATCCATCTTCTAAATTCAATTTCTATGAATCCTCCTGATAATCTGTGATGGCTCCTGCTCACATCAGCACTGCTCTATAATACCCACTTCTTAATTTTTCTTTGTGGTTAGTTTTATTGTGAGATGATATTTTAATATATTAACAAAATGAGTTTTCCACATAGAAAGTATATGATCAGTTACAGCAAGCCTCATTACACCCCCTCCAATTACCCATGACTATGTAAAGTTCTCCTAGGCTGGAGCAGGGCAAGGGAGAAATCCTAGAGGAAACAAGAGAGCCCAGCCCTTACTGGTTCCCACAGAGAAGATAGGTGGGGAAGCAGGCAACAGGAAGAACACATAAGTTTGGGAACTTTTAAGAGTTTAGGAAATTTAGGAGCTTAAAAAACCTACTAGTCCTGCAGATGAAGTAGTCAAATCCTGAAGTTTCTCACCGTGCAGTATGTTGTGTATGCAGGAGAAAAGGCCCAATGATGTTTCTCTGTGTTTGACTCTGAAACATCAGACTTCTTTGCAGTCCTAGAAAACTGTGGGTAGGTTTCAAACCATTTTCAGCAAAGGTGGGTGTAAATTATGAAGACCCTCTGTTACCATCACCACTATGTCAATGGTGTTGGCCACCATGTCTGGATTGGGTACTGAACAATCTCTGAAACTAGGGCAAATCCTTAGAGAAAATGTTTCTACTAATAAATCAGGGGCCATAATACAATTGAAATTCAACTATAAGAAGATAATACAGTTACTTTATTACAATGTAGGTTTATTGAATATATTTGTTTTGGCTTTTTAAAATTATTTAACTCCATGGTACACTCTAAGCTCTGTAAAGAGAGGCACTTTGTTTCTCTTTTTGCATCTACCTTCAGAACCCAGTACAACCTTTGGCACAAGTAAATGAATATTGAATATTCTAAAAAAGCTAGACTTATTGGCAAAGATGTTGCCACCTCAGGCTAGATCACTTAACTAATCTGGTAAAACAGGGGTAATAACACTTACATTACTTGGTGTTCTGAGGGTTAATATGAAATAATGTATGTACATGTACTAGGCCATTTTCACATCACTATAAAGAAATACCTGAGGTTGAGTAATTTATAATGGATAGAGGTTTAATTGGCTCACAGTTCTGCAGGCTGTGTAAGCATGGCTCCAGCATTTGCTGGGCTTCAGCAGATGGAGGGAGGGCCTCATAGTTATAATCATGAAGGAAGGCAAACCAGGGGCAGGCATGTCACAGAGTGAGAGCAGGAGAGTGAAGAGGAGGATGTTCCAGATTTTTAACAACCAAATCTTGTATGAACTAAATTGAGTTAGAACTCATTTATCACCGAAGGAATGTACTAAGTCATTCTTGAGGGATCAACCCTCATGATTCAATCACCAGTCCCCATCACCCTGGGAATCACACTTCAACATGAGATTTGCATGGGACAAACATCCAGACCATATCAGCACATTGTATATGGAGTTTATTTATTTAAGCTCTTTTATTTTCTTTTAAAGGATTATTTTTTTCTAAGCTACTTTAAAATCAGAAAATATTTCTTGACTTTATACTGTAGCAAATAAAACAGCACCTATATATTATATAGCAGTGTATAAAACTTCTTTAGAATTGGAAACATCTTTACACATCTTTATAGATGTATGTATCTAAAGAAATTATAATTTTCTTATTGGTCACTAAGTCAATTACTCACTGAACTTAAGTTGTTTTCTGAAATATTTTAAGAAATACTACATCTATTTAGATCAATGGATTAATATTTAGGGAATCATTCCTTTCTGAATTAATGGATTTTTGTAGACATTAAACAAAGGTTAGCAGTCAGATTATCTGACGTAGCTACTGTTATGAACTGAATTGTGCTCTCTCAAAATTCATATATTGAAATCTTAACTTGCATCTTTCAAATCATTACTGTTTTTCAAATTAGGACCTTTAAAGAGATAATTGAGTTAAAATGAGGCCATTAGGGTAGACCCTGATTCAACATAACTGGTGTTTTTATAGGAAGAGGAGATGAGGACACCAAGAGACACTGGGAGTACCCATGCACAGAGAAAAACATCATGTAAAGACACAGCAAGAAGATGGCCACCTGTAAGCCAAAGAGAGGCCTCAGAAGAAACCCAATCTGCTAACACTATCATGGACTTTCAGTCTCTAGGACTGTGTGAAAATAAATTTTTGTTTGAGCCACCCAGTCTGTGGAATTTTATGGCAACCCTAGCAAATAAATACAACTACTATGAGCATTATTTGTCTTTCTATAATACTCTACAATGTCAAGCAAAATTTAATTGGAATTCATTCTCAGGTATATACCTAAGAAAAATGTATGATGATATTCACTATAAATATATTCATACGAGCTTTATTCATAATAGCCCCAAACTGGAAACAACTGAAATGAGCATCATGAAATAGGATAAATAAATTGTGGTATATTCACACAGTGGAATATGACACAGCTCTAATGGAAAAACAAAAGCTGATATATGCAAGAGACAGGATGAATCTCAAAATAGAATTTAAAAAAAATTTTTTAACTTCTATGGGTACACAGTAGGCATGTGTATTTATGGGTTACATGAGATATTTTGATACAGGTATATAATGTGTAATGGTCACATCAGGGTAAATGGAGTATCAATCGCCTCAAGCTTTTATCCTTTCTTTGTGTTACAAGCAATTAAATTATACTGTTTTAGTTAATTTAAAATGTACAATAAATAAAATTTTGATTGAAGGAAACCATACACAACAGAATAGATGCCATATATATTTATTTAAATTACCTTCAGAAACAACTCAAACTAATTTATTATGTTACAAGTCAGAATAATGATTACACCGGGTAGGTGGTTACTGAGTAGAAAAAGAGGTGTAAGAGGTGAACGTGCTGAAAATTTTGTGCATATGATCTGGTTTGTGGTTATATGAGTGACCTTACTAAAGAAAGTAAGCTTTCTTTAAAAAAAAAATCATGGAGCTGAACATTTAATATTAGCATGATTTATGTATGCTGTATCTCAATTTTAGAAAGAAAAAATCATCCATTTAATTCGATTTTAAAAAGATACATATTCCATGATAAATAGGTGACTGTGTTTAGATCGTATCTCTAGTACTTCTTTAATTTGGGAATTATAATTTGGGTGGGAACCTGGAAGGCATACATTTTGCTTAGATAGCACTTTCGTGAAAATGATATCAGTTTTTAAAGTTTGGTAGAATTTTCCTAAACATCTGATCTTTTGCATTTTTTCCTTGCACAGGTTGCTCCCTATTTGCACAAGATGTGTTCTTAGTCCATCCTCTCCTCTGGACCTTTACGACCAAGGTGAAAAATTACTTGTTTTCCAGAGACTGTTCAAATGTCATGTCAAAGTCCTCCTTCTATAGCCATAGGCAGTAAGTTAGCTCTCTATGTTCTTAAAATTCTCTTAGTGTATTGTAGTATGTTTGTATGTGTGCCTTCCATCCACAAAAGATTTCCAAATTGTTTATTGAATGAATACATTAATGAAATAAATTGCGTATGGTGTCAACCATAGGGTAAGAATGGGGTTGGCTCTTTGAATTATGTAAGAGAACATTATTATTATTATTACTTTGATCAGGAAAGAGCTATCCTCTTCTATTTCTTACATGGTAATTTGTACATTTCTTCCGATAGCTTGAATAAAAGTATAATTTATACGTCAATCTCTGCTACATGCTATAAAATGCCACAAGTGCAGTACTGTGCTTTATTTATTCTTATTTTCCCATTACTGCACTTAGTTCTATTATAGGCAATTGTGGGCACTTCATAAATGTTTGTTATATGATTACGAATCAATGAATTTAGAAACAGTCAAACAATCAATGCAAAAAGCTGTCATACTCATCCATTCATGAAATTTACCATACTATCAGTTAACATTTTCTGAGCTGAGCTGAAATTTTCTGAAAGTCTTCAATGTCTGAGTACAATTTGTATCAGAAAAATGTAAAAGCCACTCAACTGACACTAAAAATTTTCTAGTAGATACTGAAAAATAAAAAGTTTAATTAGGAACTAGTTTCCAATTAAGTAAAATCAAAATTATAAAAAGAAGTTTACTTAGTCTTGTATTTAACAAAAATTTTCAATGGTAAGTCTTAGAATAAAGAATTAATAAAATATTGGTTTGCTAATACGTATGTCTTTCCTAGTTAAACTGTATAAAGTACTATACAGCATCTTTAATTTATTTTTTATTTGAGCATGACTTTGAAGATAATAATAAATAAGGTCATTTAAAAATATTAAAGGGCTTTATTAATTTCCTCAGTTATCTCCCTTGATCCTTCCAGAGCTATCTCTTGCTATCATCCTTATCCTAATTTTCTTGTATATTAACCAGTATGAATAAATCAGATTTTTATTTGTGAATGATTTAATCTGTAATTTGAACAGTCCTTCCAACATCATTCATCACTTGCAAGAAATTCTACAACTTTTACAAGGTTTGTGATTTAAATTGCTGGACAACGTCTCCAGAAACTTTAGGAATACACTCCAAAGACAGTGTATTCCTAAAGTTTCTGGAGACATTGTTTTAAATATAATGAGTGCAGTAAGATATTTTAGAAAGACAGCAAATTTTGAATGATAAATCTTATAAAAATCCTGTTAGCAAAAATGATTTTATAATGACCAGGTTTTCTTCTCTTTGCAACTTTGTAACTCTGGACAAAAATTATATGAGTAATATATTTTCATATAATAAATATTCATATGAGGGGAATGTGGCATAAAAACATAAAATATAAGTAAGAAAATGGGTCCATGTGTATATGTATGTTATTTACTATTCATTCATTTCTCACTAATTTCAAGCAGTGCTCTATATTCTTTACATATATCATAATTTTTAGAACAAATCCATAATAGGTAATTTTATCACCATTATGCAGATAAAAACAAATAGAAAAACTTACATCCATTAAGATTGCAGACCTAGCTCAAGAGATAGAAACAAGATTGAAATCAGAATTCTGAATTGACACAAAAATGTATAGATAGTTTCCACCTATCTATATTTATTTATTATATATTGTATTTATATATACATATGTATTTATTGTGCATTTTAAATTAACTAAAAGAGTACAGTTGAATTGCCCGTAACACAAAGAAAGGATAAATGCTTGAGGGAATTGATACCACATTTACCCTGATGTGACCATTACACGTTGTACATACAGATAGCTTTTACTCTTCCGATTGCTCTAGCAAACCCTCTCTCAGACCAGTTCCAGTGGATGAGGTTTTAGGAAGCTGAGATTAGCAACCTCAGGAAACTTTCTATCTCTAGAATGCCTAATAATAAATGATTTTCAATGGAAGCTTTAGTTTTTCTAATTAAAGAATAATTCTAGTTTTTTTTCTCAATGTATATTACAAACTTCCATTTTGGTATCTAAACAGTCTAGAAGCTCCCTTTCCACAGGACAGTGATGAACACCTCATACGATGCAGTTTGGAAAATACTGGCTAAAAATAGCATGTTGTCCTTAAATCGTTTTACTCTTCCTCTTTCATGAATCACTTATTTGGAATATAGTTGTATTCAGAATGAACTTGATTTTTCATTTTCTGTTTATCTAAAGTAAATAATTATTTTCTTCATATAATGAGTTTTATTCTATATTATTAAAACAAATTTATGCTTAAAACAGATTTGTACTAAAAATTTTAATGGAAGTCAAAGAAAAATTGAAATGATATTCAATAAATTCAATCTGGTTGCAACAGTCTCTCCGAAGCGTGAAAGCTACATGAATGTTTATAAAAATGTTTTCCTTCTATTCAGGCAAAATGTAAACAGCAATCATTTTTCCTTAATTGTAATAAAGTTAACTTTAAGTTTGCCTACCCTAGAATGGTTGAACAAAAATAAAATATTGTGATATAAATGTCCACTCTTTTGCAAGGCGTTGTCTTTACAGCCACTCTGTGATCTCCAGTGCCAAACATAGCCCCAAGATAGACTCTCTGAGATTTATGTCCTATATATTAGAAACAAACCACATTTACAGTCTAAAAGAAAAATAAATTCATCCATTTTGTTCTAAAATAGAACAATTATCCTGATATACCTGAAAGTTTATTTTAAACTATAATCTCAAAATTAGGATGTGACAGATAAAAAGAGTTAAACATTTCATCAAGCTTTAGTATCTTCACAATTTCATCCAAGTTCGCTTTAACTCTATAGAAAGCAAAACAAACTTACTATATATCTCATTTCCAGATTAGACAGAAACTTCAATAAAACAAAATAATATACAATATATGTAGGAAAGCACATTGGCTACTGCTTCATTTTTCCGTCTCCTCTCTGTAGTACCAGGAAGTGGTATATAGCCCTATAAAAACACAGCATAGCTGGTGAAACTAATAGGTTGATGTAAGTGGAAATTCAATATAAGCGGGTTTGACAAATGTGGGGAAATTTAACATTGAGCCTGTGGGATTTAGGGCTAGACTTTTAAATTTGATTGATAGGTTTAAGAATTTTATATATATGGATTCAATACAAGTGGGTATCATGGTATCATAAAAGCAATGTTATCAACTAAAGTTACAAACTTTATCTCCCAGGCATTGGATATGTGATGTCTTTTTAGTTACTAAAGTTAACTGTTGGAATTTACTTGTTTTCACCTAGTTTTGATGTACTTTTTTCAATTTAACTTGATTCTTGCTTGAACTTCTTAGAAGCCCATTTCTTTTTTTTAATCCAGTTGGCATTTGGGGATGTCACCTGAAGACAATATTTTGCATAACATTTTGTTCGATTAATGTTCTTTTTAAGTGCTATTTTAGAATTCAGTTAAATAAAATGTTTTTAAATTTAGTTTCCTAAAGAAACTTCCTTAAACCTTGTATATATTCTTTCAGATATTCTCATCCTCAATTTAATGGAAAGAAAAACCCCTACTGAACTACATTAACAAAAATTATACCTTAAATGAGGGTAATTTTCTTTTTCTTAGCCACCTTGGGAGATATCTACAAATACTTTGAAATTTTAAAGGTAGAAACTATTAAAAAACAAAGTTGGTAGCCATGAATGTGGCTTCAAATTGCAACTTAAAATCTGTTAAAACAAAGATCCTAATCCCACTTAATCCTTTAGTTATCTACACTTTATAAATTTATGAATATACAAGAAATAGCATTGTTTGTGATATAATTTTAGATTATAGCAAATTGTTTCTATGAAAATAGTGTTTCACACTAAATAATATGAATTAATGAATGCCAGTAATGTTAAAATATGTTGGAAGTGGTGGATTCTGAATAATTTTTCTCAATGAAACACATAAATTAAAAACAAAACAAAACAAACAAAACAAAACATTAGTCAATCTAATTCAATTTTTTTTTCTTTTTTGAGACAGGGTCTCCCTCTGTCATTCAGGCTGGAGTGTAGTGGTGCAATCTCAGCTCACTGCAGCCTCAAACTTCTAGGTTCAAGCTCTTCTCATGCCTCAGTCTCCCCAGTAGCTGGGGTTACAGGCACAGGCCATCCTGCCAGGCTAATATTTGTTTTTTAGTAGAGATGGGGTTTCACTATGCTGGCTAGGTTGGTCTTCAATTCCTGACCTCAAACAATCTGCTTACCTTGGCCTCCCAAAGTGCTGGGATTACAGGTGTAAGCCACCATGACTGGTTCAATTTCTTAATTACCTAACAATATATAGGTATGAAGTAGATTAACTTTAGATAATCAGATTAATTAATAATAGGCTGGATAATATGTGGATAGAAGGAATGTGTGGAAAGATATATAAAGTGGGTGGGGGGGAATGTTTTCTTTTAGATTTACATTTACCCAAATATTTAAATAGCAATTATGCAGTTAGTATGAAATTAAATATTTGAAATGCTGAAACATATATCCAGATTTAAAAGAAAAGCTGTTTAAACTCATTGAAAACAATATTTGTTCAGTCTCTATTTACTGTTCTGAAAGCAATCGACAGAAATTAAATCTTTAATTGAAATTTCTATTTCAATAAGATAAAATCGGTATCTATATGTTATTATAAAAATTCCATGATCCAGCATTCAAAATTTTAAAATAAATTTTCTAAAATATTTTATAAATATTTCAAAAATGAATCAAATGTAATTACTAGATTCCATGGGATCCTTAAGAGCATCTTGACTTACCTCAGGAATTTGTTAATAATTTGTAGAATAAGTGCTAGAGATTATATGATATTTAAACAAGAAAAAATGTTGAATATTATTTATAAATGTGTTATCTTTTGTTTAATTTAGGTAATTGTCTTGCAATTAGTTGTATAGCTATTAGGAAATAGAATTTAAGCCATAATACATGCTTATCAATTGCTTTTTCAAATATATCATCAAAACAAATATAATTGTGTATTTTATATATTTTCCCTTGAAAAGACTTTTCAATTTTACTGGTTAAATATAATAAGAAAAATGGCAAAAATTGTACACAGATTTTTTAATACACGTTTTACCAGCATAACAATTGTACAATGATCTAAAACAGGAATTTAATACGATTTTTTTAAAAAGAAGACAAGAAGTAAAGATGTGAGCTCTAGATGTACTCATTGCTGCTAAGTAAATTACTTCTAGGTCTTTCTCAGAGGATAATGGTAGGACATTCATGGATGTATTCTAAACCCCCCTCCCCGCCCACACACACCCCTATACCCATTTATATGTTTGATTCTCAAGGGTTCTCCAAGTATACTATTTTATCATTTCCTAATAGAGATATTTTTAATCAGTTATGCCTCCAATAGATTTATTTGTCTAACTTCAATGTTAACAGCTATAACATCATACATAATTTAAACATTTAATGAACAACTTTTTTTCAACATATAATTATTATTAAAAATGCAAATACTTTCTGGTATAAACATGTTTCTCTATTAAATTTTATAGAAAATACCACTATTAAGTTTTACATTGACCATCATACATTCAGTCAGAGCAGGTTTGTTTTGTTTTGCTTTTTTGTTTTGTTTTGTTTGTTTTCTTCACCCAGGTTGGAGTGTAGTGGCTCCATCTTGGCTCACTGCAGCCTCTACCTCTGGGGTTCATGTGATTCTCTGCCTTAGCTTCTCAAATAGCTGGGACAACAGGCGAGTGCCACCATGCCCGGCTAATTTTTGTATTATATTGACATGGGGTTTTGCCATGTTGGCCAGTCTACTCTAAAACTTCTAGCCTGAAGTGATCCACCTGCTTTGGCCTCCCAAAGTGCTGGGATTGCAGGTGCCAGACACCACACCAGGCCAAGTTTATCTAACTTTAAGAAGTAGAGAAAAGACACAATGTCATTATTCTCTAAATATATGAGGAAGTTGTGGAAGCATTTGTTTCCATCCAAAGTTCATTAGAATTGTGTTTATCTTCTCATTGTAGCCAAACTGTTTGGGCACTAGTGAAAATGAACCATAGTATACAAAATTAGCATGATGTAATTCAATCAAATTATAATTACTTTCTGTTATATTGTTATTTGTAGAGCAATAGTAGACAGATTTCCAGTCTCTGAAGACAAAGGTCTTCTTCCCTTTCCCACTTTAACTCTAATGCCCAGTTTTGTCTCAGGCATACAGTAGACAATCAATAAGTTAAAACATAACATAAATCAACATGAACTATCTAATTTTGTATTCTCAGATTCTGGTTCTAAAGTGATGAAAACATTGCTATTTCTGGATTGTGTACAGAGTAAATTTCAAGAGGAGTGATTCTTTATTTCTCCTGCTTGCTGTACTGGCCATTCACCCTCATTTGCATTCCCTACAGACAGCCGAAAGGGAAATGAGAAGATGGCCTTTGGGTCACTCAGCTTGGCTAACACCCTATTAAGTCTCAGAAATGACAGAGTGTGGGAAAGGCTTTACATTGCAGGTTATATTAGGTTTTTAGATTATCTATACTAGTGCTATTTCATTCCTTCATGCCCACGGATAATTAAAGTGAAGTCTGCATTCAATCTGCTGCTTTTCTATGGTTGGTTGAACTCTAGGGAAATTTAGATGATGGGAAAATATGAAAATATTTTCTAGTACTTGAAAAACTCTTTTACAAAATGGAAAATGATATAGTCTTTTCTTTTTGTGACGGGGAAAATGATATTGGTTATGATGAGAAAAATTGGAATGTGTTGGGATAGAAAACAAAATTTTTTAAATGTAATTTTTGAATTGAAATCATTTCTATTTTTATTAGTAATATTTGCTCTGATATGGAAGCAAAGAGACTTCCAGCTAAAGGCAAGAAAAGGAGTCCTGAGAAAAGGAAACCTTCTTTTCTAAGGTTCCCAGTTCTTAGACATGGTAGACTATTAGTGAAATATTAATACCCATGGTCCAGGGCAAAAATGTCATGTGTCTGTAACTTGTCCCAAGACCTACGAAGAAAAAAGACACAACAGAAACTTGTTGGAGTCTCATGTGAATGCATATGTGATTTTTGAACCACTTTAAATATATTACATACCGTATAATTATGTATTATATGGACGTTATCATAAATATTAACAACAGTGAAAGAGCAACTTTTTTTCTTGAGAGGGAGTCACTCTATAGCCCAGGCTGGAGTGCAGCGGCATAATCTCTGCTCACCACAACCTCTGCCATCCGGGTTCAAGTGATTCTTCTGCCTCAGCCTCCTGAGTAGCTGGGACTACATGCATGCACCACCACGCCTGGATAATTTTTGTATATTTTGGTAGCGAGAGGGTTTCACTTTGTTGGCCAGGCTGATCTTGAACTCCTGACCTAAGGTGATCCACCCGCCTCAGCCCCACAAAGTGCTAGGATTACAGGTGTAAGTCACCATGCTCAGCTGAAGAAGAAACTATTAAAGAAAACTGCTTTTCCCATGTTATCAGACATTTACTGTCACCTAAATATTCTCCTGATTTTAATCATTTCAGGCAGAATTCCTATGAACTTGTCATTAAATTTAATATATACTTTGTGCTTTAATGTAGTTTTATTTAACGTAAGAATCTCCACATATTTATTCATTATTATTTAAAAAGCAAAACACCATTACAATAATTTATTTCACCTTAATTTTTAAGAATATTAATATATTGACATAGTTCCCCTTTTTTTGCTTTTACTTCCTTACTTGGTAACAAATAATTCTTTTTTCATTTAGAATTATAATCTTGCAAACATTTCATGACAAAAAACTCAAAAACAAATGCAATAAAAACAAAGATAAATTGCTGCAACTTAATTAAACTAAAAAGCTTCTGCACAGCAAAAGGAACAGTCAGCAGAGTAAACAGACAACTCACAGAATGGGGGAAAATGTTCACAATCTATATATCTGACAAAGGGCTAATATCCAGATTCTACAACTAACTGGAACAAATTAGCAAGAAAAAACAAACAATATCATCAGAAAGTGGGCTAAGGACATGAATACGTGAATGGACAATTCTCAAAAGAAGATACACAAATGGCCAAGCAACATTTAAAAATGCTCAACATCACTAATGATCAGGGAAATGCAAACCAAAACCACAATGCAATATCACCTTAGGCCTGCAAGAATGGTCATAATCAACAATCAAAAAATAATAGATGTTGGAGTGGATGCTGTGAAAAGGGATCATTTCTACATTGCTGGTGAGAATGTAAACTAGTATAACCACTATGGGAAACAGTGCAGAGATTTCTTAAATAACTAAAAGTAGAACTACCATTTGATCCAGGAATCCCAGTAATGTGTGCCTATCTAGAGCAAAAGAAGTCGTTATACATAAAAGATACTTGCACATGCATGCTATGGCAGCCCCATTTGCAATTGCAAAAATGTGGAATCAACCCAAATGCCCATCAATCAATGAGTGGATAAAGAAACTGGTATATATATTGTACATATATATACGTAATATATATGTATATACATGATATTTACCACATGCATTGTGTATAAATGATGGACTACTACTCAGCCATAAAAATGAATGAATTAAAGCATTCACAGCAATCTGGATGGAATTGGAGGCTATTATTCTAAATAAAGTAACTCAGGATTGGAAAACCAAACATCATATGTTCTCACTTATAAGTGGGAGCTAAGCTATAAGGATGTAAAGGCATAAGAATGTCACAGTGTAATTTGGGGACTCAGGGGAAAAGTGTGGGAAGAGGGTGAGGGTTAAAACACTATGACTTGGGTTCAGTGTATACTGCTTAGAGGATGGGTCCACCAAAATCTCACAAATAAGGGCTAACGAACTTACTCATGTAACCAAATACCACCTGTTCCTCAAGAACCTATGAAAATAAAAAATTAAAAACAATCCTGGGATACATAGCCAAAGTGGGATAACTATATCAAAAGTTTTCTGTCTCCTTTTACATATTATCTTTTTCTCTACAGAAAGACTGTATTGTATTTTTTTGACAGTTCTCAAAAGAAGATATACAAATAGCCAACAAAATGAAAAACTGGAAAAATTACATTTTTTGTTTTTTTATCACATTTCAGTTTTTATTAACATAACCAATATTATTTTGCCTGCCATAAAAAGAAAAGACAATACCATTTTCAATCATTGTAGAAGAGTTTTTCAAGTACTAGAAAATATTTTAATTTTATATATAAAGTTTGTTTGAAAGCAAAATATTATCTTGTTTCCTTCTATAGTTTAATAAATAGTGTTTTATGGAGCTTATGAATATGAATAGCTTTTAACTTTTTTTGCTTTTTTATATTTCT
Organism: Cheracebus regulus; assembly: GCA_963574635.1. Taxonomy (NCBI): domain Eukaryota; kingdom Metazoa; phylum Chordata; class Mammalia; order Primates; family Pitheciidae; genus Cheracebus; species Cheracebus regulus. The sequence continues at coordinate 17,858 of CAUYQU010025480.1, read as the reverse complement.
TTCATATTTTTCATTGTATATTCATGCACAGCTTTAATTTCATAGTATCGAATGTACCAGGTATCAATGGCACTTTACATGTACAGTTTTCTAGGAGTCATCATTCATTTTTCCATTCTATAGATACATGCTGATACTTTTGTCCATTACACCGTGTGAAGCATCAGACATTGTGGATATTTATTGTTTTGCCACAATCATCACATCATCTTTTTGTGGTAACCAGTTTGTGGTTTGGGTTTAGATGATCTACTCTTCTTCCACTCTGCCCATCTGTGTTAGGTAAAACTGATTCTCCATCCTTCACCCCTCAGCTCCACTACTAGACCAGTCAATAGTGCATTTCCTTGGTCAGCTCTCAGTGACATTGTGGAAACTAACACATCATCTAACAGAACCAATGGATGTATGAGGACTCCTCTTTTTTTCCTATAGCACCCAGAATGCAAGCATTCAGAGAAGAAGAGCTGCTGCTTCCACAGAGAGCTTTTTCTGCATCCATCTCTCAGAAGTCAGAGTGCTGAGCCTGAGAGAGCTTCACATTATCCAGTCACATGGCTGAGGGCTTTATTCCTCATCCTGAATTTGGGCTTACTCCAGTTCAGCTAGGCTAGTTTATATATTTGCTTTTAGCTTCACAGTCAGTTGGTTTAGTGTTGTAATAACTTGTATCCTAAAGAATATTAATACATATTTGGGGTTCAAAATAAACACAAAATGAAACTATTCCTGTGTTTTGTGGATTTACAAGGCCAATAGACTGGTGAAAGATACAGATATTATAAAATAATTATATGGTGATTTATTTGTAACTCTGATGAGTGCTATAATGTCTAATATTCCAGATCTCTAACCTAGATTTCTCAGCATGTGGTAGCCTTCTGATATCACCACTTCGTGTGTGTGTGTTTTAATATATACATACATATATGCAAATATATATATTTACATATATATGTATGTGTGTGTGTTTATATATATATATATATATATAGAGAGAGAGAGAGAGAGAGAGAGAGGGAGAATATGTATACAGTACAGAGTTATCTGTAAGATGTCTGGGAGATGGTATTCCCAAGGATTAGTAGTTAAGTTGATAGCCAGGCAAATGCCAAAAACTTGGGTGAGCATTCTAAGGACATGAAAAATAACACATAAAACGCTGAAGCAATAAAAAGCATGCATAAAAGAAGGCTGGAAAATTTGTGGGAAGTTCATAACTGAAGTTTGAGTGGGACAACACTTGAGTTTCTGAAAGTTGTGATGAGATTTTCACTGGTTATCTTCTGAGCAAAAATTAAACAATGAAATGCATTCAGAAACAGGCACACATCATTAAGATTGGCTTTTCACAGATCCCTCTTACTGCAGTGTAGAGAATGGAATGACTGAGAAAGAGCAGCAGAGGGAAGGCAATGCTAGATTAGATGTGGCAGAGTAGGCCACTTAGGAGAAAATTGCCCTCTTTTAGCTCTTTTAGACACACACACACACACACACACACACACAGAATGAGACTGTTTGAATGAGTGGTAGAAGTAATGCTCATTTTGACATTTTGTCTAAATATAAACTACCTTGAAGCTATTTCCAAACCTTCTCTTTATTTTACAAACTTTTTCTCACACTACAATGGAGAGAAACTGAAGCAATTTCAAAATTTGCTTATACAGATATTTTTAAACATATACATACACTTTTACAAGGATACCACTTCATTTATTTTACTGATTTATTCAATACACTTTTCACATGTAAATACAGCTAGAAATAATTTTAATAGCATTCACTTAGTAAGACACTAAGTTTTTCCTTATTTTTTTTTTTTTTTGAGATGGAGTCTTACTCTGTCACCCAGGCTGGAGTGTAATGGTGTGATCTTGGAGCACTGCAACCTCTGCTGCCTGGGTTCAAGCTATTCTCCTGCCGCAGCCTCCCAAGTAGCTGGAATTACAGGCACCCACCACCATGCCCTGTTAATATTTGCATTTTTTAGTAGAGACTGTGTTTCACCATATTGGTCAGGCTGTTTTGGAACTCCTGACCTTAGGTGATCCACCCGCTTCGGCCTCCCAAAGTGCTGGGATTACAGGCGTGAGCCACTGCGCCCAGCCACTGAGTTTTAAAACTCAAAAAAAAAAAAAATCTCCTAATCTTCCTTACTCTGTTCTCTCTTCCTCCTTGATGTACTCTACTAATCAATTTAGTAATGATGATGATATAAAGAACAGGTTATTCTCTATATACTAACAAGAAAACTTGACTATTAGTTTAGTCATTTTATGTTATAATTTCTAATATTGAAAATTATAAGTACAACATTAAAATGGCATAAAATATATTTCTTCTAATAAACAAGAAATCACCTATTCTTGTCTTTATATTTTGTTAGTGTATTTCCTTTCAACTTTATGATATATATAAATGTATTGCTTTCTGTGACTTTAATAAATATACACATTTTTTTCAGTGAGTATGACCCATTTGTTTCTTTAGCATATCTATCATTTCAGTGACTATGTAATATCTCATTGAATTGTCTTCCACAATATATGTATTTAGCCTCTTAGCTGACAACTTATTTCCAAATTTTCACCATTGTAGATAGTTCTGTAACATGATTTTTATATTTTATGTATTTATCAGCTGAATAGTTTATTTTGTATGTAAGTATGTACGTATTTATTTATTTATTTTAGATGGAGTGTTGCTCTGTCGCTCAGGCTGGAGTGCAGTGGCATGATCTTGGGTCATTGCAACCTCCGCCTCCCATGCTCAAGCAATTCTTCTGCCTCAGCCTCCCGAATAGCTGTGATTACAGGTGCATGCCATTGCACTCAGCTAATTTTGTATTTTTAGTAGAGATAGGGTTTCACCATGTTGGCCAGGCTAGTCTTGAGCTCATGACTTTAAGTGATCCACTCACCTCAGCTTCCCAAAGTGCTGGGATTACAGGCGTGAGCCACTGCACCTGGCATGGATAGTTTATTTTGTGAGTGGGGGGCCATATGGTTTTACAGAATGGTCAATATTTGTACTAATTTTACCACAGTTTCTTCAGGGTGGTGAAACCATTATTTTATTATGTTTTTTTTTCTTTTGCTTTTAGCAGACACATAATGTTTGTACATATTTACAGGTTACAGAGTGAGATTTTGAAGCATGCATACAATGTGTAATTATCAAATCAGATTGATTAGCATATTGATCATCTCAAACATTTATCATTTTTTTGTGTTGTGAACATTCAAAATCATCTTTTCCAGTTTTTGAAAATATGCACTAAATTATGTTAACCATATTACCCTAAAATGCTACACAACACTAGAACGTATTCCAATCATCTAGTTGTACTTTGTATCTATTAACCAACTTCTTTCTATCCCGGCCCATAATTTTTTCCTTAAAAATCTATGGTTTGAAAGTCCACAACATTATTGAAAGTTATGACATGTTCATTGTTTGAGAACTATGACATATCATTGTTCTAAAGATCTGCAAATAGAAAGACAATACTGAAGACATACTAGAACGAATCTCATATTCCTCCAATACGGTCATTACTTTTTATTAATTAAAAGGTAAATACTTACTTAACTTTTTACGTCAATGTTCTTAATATTCTGGGATCTAAACTAGTAAAAATATACTACATCAGCATTCACACACATACGCTTTTTACAGATTTAGAGTAATTGAAAAAAATTAGGTTTAGAAGGTGTCTCTGTTCTTCATTGCACCCAAACATGGCTTAATTATGGATAGATTCATCTCTCACATCGTAGACACAAAGTGAGGATTGTTGTAGTTTGTTTCTTTCACATTGATCTTATGATGTCCAACAGAGAAATATGCAATGTTGGTCCCTATTTCTTTTCAGCTGGTGAATAATAACAGTAGAAAATTTGCTTGGGATCTTTTTAAAAACAGTGGCATAATGAAAGAAAGTCATTCAGACTCCATAATTTTAGCTCTTTTGTGCTCAAGTTAAACATCACAGGTAGGATTACATTTTGTTGTAAAATCTTCCCATCTACCAAATTGAGGTTATTTTAATGATGATTTTAAACTTTAGAGTTAATTGTATGTTATTTCTTTCTAATATACTCAGCATTTTATAGCAAAACAAAAGAAAATACACACATGTTGTCATAACTAACCAAGTAGATAGCATTTAGAGTTAAACCCTTTCTGTCAACTAAAACATTAGAGATCAAAATGAGAAATTGGTAGTAGGAAGATTCAAAATCTTTTAAAATGACAAAGTAAGATTGTCTCATTGCATTTCTTATGGCATGTAAATTTGTTAGACTTATAAGTTGCAGTTGTTCATAACATATGAACAAAGAATTCAAAGAAGTTAACGGGAAGACTGAAGGTGGTGGGAGGAGGAGGGAGGAGCAGAGATGATATGTCCCCAACTTGTGTCCCCACCCAAATCTCATCTTGAATTGTAATCCCCTCACATCAGCAAAGGGGCCATGTGGGAGCTGATTGTATCATGGGGTTGTTTACCCCATCCTCTTCTTGTGATAGTGAGTGAGTTCTCACCAAATCTATTGGCTTGAATGTGTGGCACTTTCTGTCATTCCTCTCTCTCTCTCCTGCCACCATGTAAAAAGTGGCTTGCTTCCCCTTTGCCTTCTGCCATGATTGTCAGTGTCTTAAGGTCTCCCCAGCCACGCAGAACTGAGTCAATTAAACCTCCTTTCTTTATACATTACCCGATCTGAGGTAGTTCTTTACAGCAGTGTGTAAATGGACTAATACAAGAGGTGATGGGGAAGGAAAGGTCTTAATGGAGCCAATTTAGGAGACCTTGCATTTCCAAAAGAAGCCATTGAAGTCCAAATTACCCTTAGTAGAGTCATGTCACCCATGAAAGAGACCAACAGAGTTATTGTTGTAGTGGCATATAGTCAGGAGGAGTTTGAGGAGGAGAGTTTCAGTTCACAGAGGAGTTCTCATGGGAGGAGTAGATTCAAATAGAGAGCAAAAGGCTTGCAAGGTTCCATGAAAACTCATTTAATCCCATTTAAAACAAGAAGCCAGGAAGCATTTCCAGCACAGGAGGTACCTTTCAAAAGTAGCCTGAGACTCTAACCCAGATTCAGAAAATACATTCAAAATTATAGCAATCAAAGTCTGTCCCTGCCACGCTTCAAGGACTGTCCTTGTGAGCATAGAATCAGGAGTTAGTCTCAACAATGGATCCCTGATCAGTCATCCAGGAGCAAAGACAAAGGTGCACCCTTGAATACTGAATCTTATTCTTTATGTCATTAATATTATAAGTATTAAAGAAAAAGAAATTATTTGTAACACTTGTTATAGATGATAAGGAAGACTTTATTCAAGAGAGACTACTACAAGAGGGGTAGACTACTACAACTCCTAATACAACAAGGACAAGTCAAGATTTATAGTCAAGGAGTAGAGTTGGGATCAGTGAATGGAAAGTTACGAAGAGGAAATATGAAGGTTCAACAGGATATTTGCTGTAGGCCAGCCGTGATGATAAAACATTGATGATGAGGATGAGAAATTTGATCAGATGTAGAGGGTGACCAGACACAAAAGGTGAGTTTTTTCCACTGAATTGACTCAGTAGGCTTCTTGCTAATCTGGACTAAGCAAGCCAAGGACAGAGTCCAATGTTCAGGCCTTGTCAAAAAAAAAAGTTTGGTCAAGAATAGAATCTTTGTAACACCCAAGCCAGAAGCTTCCCTTCACTTATTGGCATATAAAAAGATTAAAGGACACTATTCTATCTACTCTGAATATATATAAATAATTATCACATAGGGACTTCTGAGCAACCCTACAAACCATCTGAGAAAAATGAAGTCAGCTATGTGAGGAAAGAAATTCTGTTTATATATATATATATAATTTTATGTCTTCTCTTTATCATATCACACAGCTTTTATACATCTGACGTATACAATACATGCTTATTTGGCTAGAAATTAGAAGAGTTGACCCTTATGTTTTTACCTTCAGAGGACATAAGGAATACATCTTGACTGTGGGTGCATCTTCCATGCTCCTGATTCCTAAAACAATCAAACTATAGAAAGTATCTCCTGGGCAGAAAATGTCCAAAATTACCTGACTAGAGAATAAACTATCAAGAGGCAAATGGTGAATCTGAAATAAAATAAAGCAAACACCTACTGTCCCACATCAAAGAAACAAACAAACAAAAAACCTCAGTCTTTCATAGTGTGACAAGCTTAAAGACAATTACCAGTTATTGGAGAGTTATTTGAACTAGGGACTTCAAAATCTTAAGTAGGGTATGATAGGCCAAGCAATCTTTATAAAATATTCATGGTAAAACTTTCAATACTTTTAAAAGAACATAATAAAAGTCTACCAAAAACAAGTTAAGTAGTATCAAAATTACACAGGGTAGGCAACTACACATACACAAGCAATTATAAAATATAAGAAAATGCATAGCATATAAAGCTAAACATAACAAGCTTTGCCCACTCCATTTTTATGAAAAAAATAAAAGCCTGATTTGAATTAAAACAATCTCTGGAGGTGGACTAATGTATATTATAAAAAACAAGTAAGTGTAAGGCGTGGGAAAAGTTCAGACATTCCTTCTCCATATTGAATCAATTAATAGCATGTACAAGGAAACTCTGATTATTTGAAGGAGTGGAGAAAAATGACTTGATTCTTTACATGTAGTACAGACTATTATTAGTATTCCAGATAGACTGTGTTGTAAGAGAGTCCATCACATGCTTTGATCTGTCTGCATCCACAGCTGGAAAGTTTGTACTGGGCCCTGGAAGCAGCACGATCTGACAGTCGCCTCCATCAGAAAAGTGAGTTAGTAGTTGCAAATATTAATCAGCGGAACAAAGCAAAAAATGGAGCTAATTGGGTCCTTTTAAAAATCTGTTTTTATATCCTATAGACCTCAACAATGAAAACATCCATAATTTTTTCCCATCTTATCCCATACTTCTTATTTACAACTCCTTAGGTGATTTCCCTTCCCCTTTCCCTTTCACTTTCCCCTTCCCTTCCCTTCCCTTCCCATCTCTTCCCTCCCTCCCCTGCTCCCTTCCTCCCTCCCTTCTTCCCTCCCTTCCTCCCTCCCTCCCACCTTCCTTCCCTTCTGTCTCACTTCCTCTCTTTTTCTCTTATTCCATTTGAAAATTTGTGTTTTAGCTTAAACAGTAATCTGTTTCAAATGATCAGAAAGTTTAAAAAGTTACCTAAAATATGAATAAAATTTTAATACATGCACCACACACACAAACATACACACCCTTTCCCAATGTTACTAAAAACTTTTAAGTAATAGACACAGTAGCTACATAATTGAATTAGAAATATACTAGTTTGGATCATTAAACATCTAACAAAAACAGTGACACCAAGGTAATCAAGACAAAACAAGCAAACTAACCTGTTTATCTTAATTCTTATGTGTCCAGACATGCACTTTTAGAACTACCTGATTTTCAGATTCTAATTTTTCTCCTGCATAAAATTCTATATTAAAAAAGATATGGTCAAGACCAATAGATTTTCTAAAATGTGCTATAATTCTATAGTTTTGCAGATGAAATTAATTCCTCTTCCACAGAATATTCATTCTATTGTCTTAATAGTTGAAAGCTGTTTTTCATAATAAAAAACATTTCATGGTGAATGGCAAAAAAATGTTGTAACAGAAGTACAGAGAATTTGGTGAAAGGCATATAAACTGTGTTTTGACAATTTGAACAGATAAAGAATGCAAATAACCTTTCTCTAAAATTCCATGCCTTTGCATGCAGCACTCCAATAATTCATGAGGCTGATCAAGTTAAAAAGACCACATATTAAGCTGCATATGGCTAACCTTAACATTTTTAATGGAAAATTAGGGAAACATTACTGCAATTAACTGATGTGCTGAAATTCACAGAAGATATTTTATAAATCATCCCTCACATATATCCTTCCACTTCCTCCTACTACAATTCTTACACTCTGCACTTCCTGAAGGTCTTCCTCTCCAATTGTCTTCACATGTGTAATACACTGTATTTCCCAAGGATTTTCACTTGCATTGCTCCACATATCTTGTTAAGTGTTTCATTTCTTGGAGGATTAGCCTTATCTATACAAGAAGCATTGATATCCTCTAATCTATAGCATTTAAAATTTGCCATGCTTGCTTATTAAGCACATAAAAATAGAGACTAATTTCTAGTGGTTTTACAATATAGCACTTTGTGTAATGGAAACTATACCTATAATTATGTTTCAGTGTTCATTCTAATGTTAGCTTGAATATTACTTAAGATTAAAATTTGAAATGTGAGTATGCATTATAGAAAAGAATAACATTCTTTAGTGTTACTTTCATCCTTCCTCATTCTCAGAGTGGTGAATGTAGAGAATATAATTCTGCCTTGTCTCAGAATCAGAGCACTGTGATCAGTTAGCTACCATTTAGCCAAAGTATCCTAGCATTCCAAGAGAGTTAAACTCCAATTGTTTAAAAGCCTTTGTGTATAAACTCTCTGGGAAACATTTTGCCCCCAAAGTTATATATCCTTGAAATCAGTACCTCACAGCTTTCGACTAGTCACTCATGGAATTTAGTATCAATTGTAAATATATATGTATTTATCCCAATTATTTTATTGTGACTAATGTGTTACATTGACTGTATAGTTTTATTAATAAAATGCCAAAGACTTAAAGATAATTTTAATATTTCCCTAAGTCAGTTAATTAAGCTAAGTTTTAGCTATTTTTTTCTTCTGAGGATACATGATTGATAAAAGTTTATTCCAATATGCCTAAGCTTTTTGAGATTCTCTGAATTCTTTATGAATTTTTATTGTTTTTTAAATTATTATTGAGGGTGAATATGTTTTGTTAACATCATTATTATCTGTTCTTCTCTTTTATCTGATGTCCCCAGGTTATCAAACTGCTTTCTTAGTTACTTTTATTTAGGGTACTTTATTTTTGTAATTTGAAAATCTTACACGTGTTTGATAAAGGAAAGTATTTTGTCACGTTTAATGGGAATTGTTTGCTTTAGCAGTACTCTATTAGAAGACTATTTTAAAGATTTAGGGTAGTTCCAAAAAATTTTAAGCAGCAGATTCTCATCTGCCTTTGATTTTAACAACATGATGTACATGGGAGGTCTACTTTGGGGGTTACTCTAGAAAGATGATTTGTGAAAATCTTACTTGTTAAATATTGAGGTTGAAAATTTATTTGTATCAGTTTGCTTTTGCTCTGCAATATATCATTTGAAAAGATAATATCTTTCAGCAACAATAATTTGTTTAACTGATGATCCTGTTGTTCTGCTGGATATTTATTATTTTTCAGGTTAATTGGTTTGATACTGGCTTGGCTGGCTCTTATGCATACAAACAGCTATGAGGAGATGGAATGTTGATTGTTGACTGAATAATCTAGACTATGGTCACTCATATATGAGGTGTCTAGCAGGCTGTTGGTCAAGGTGATAAAGACATTTGGGATACATAACTCTAATCATCATGCATGCTATCTATCCTATGCTTACCAAGGTTCAAGAGCAGCAAGAGAGCAAGCCTCAATGTACACACATTTTTAAAACATCTACTTGCATATTTGTTAATGTAAAAGTGGTGGAAAGCAATTAACATTAGGCCACCAAATATACAAGGCATGAAGAAATAGGCTCTACTTTTTAATGAGAGGGGAAGACTGGACGGACATGTTTGTAAACTGGCCCACATTAAACAGAGTTTTGAGTTTCAATCCTTGCTGTGTTCTGTAATGTTGAACAAGTCATTTTGCTGCTGAATATTTTTTACTTCTCCTATAAAATGATAATATGTAAGATTACATGAAGTTCAAAATCTCTTTACTTTTTTTGGTAATAAATATCAATGTTTATCATATTATTTGTTTTCCATTGTGAACAAAAGAAGTTCTTGATATAAAAAGTTTTCCAGTGAATTAGTGAAAGCCTGAATTTATATATATAAGGTTAATTTTTGGGAAATATAAATTTTTAGAATATATAAATTAGAAAGTTTGCTTATTTTTATGTATTTGATTTTGAGATAATTGGAAGAAGAATTTCAATTGATAAATGATATAGTATTCAATTATCTACAGCAAATCAAAAAATATAAATAATTAGAATTTTAATGTCTAATATTTATATTCAAATCGGCTGTAAGAACAGATAATATTCTTTTAATATACTTTAATGTCCTCACTTAAAATTATAAATTATATATATGTATAAGTTATATGTATGCACAAAGATAAATATAAAGATATATACATACATATAAACGTAAAGATACACATACACGCATATGTAATTTTACTTAGGACAAGACGGGGACTTTTTTGAATTGTCAGATTTAATACTGTCTTTCTGCTGTTAGAGAAGAAATCTTCCTTGACGAGCTAGGGATATTTACTTTTACTGTCTTTTCTAAAGTATTCAGACTGAAAAAAAAAGATATTTTTAGTGTTAATGCTTGTTTCTTTCAAAGTGCAAAAAAAGCCCCCATTTAGAGAAGCTTTCAAAGCTAACTTGCTAAAGTTTTCCCAAATTCTGTTCTCTACAATTATTTCATCACTTTAAATTCTTTGATCACTGAGATTCACTCTGTACCCTCTCTCACCAATCCTGGCCAACACTTCGCTACTGGTGAGTACCCTATTACTTTTGATGTTTAACTTGGAACTGAGCACATTTATTTACGTATAGGTTCATTCTCCTGCCAGCATTTGAATGAATGGGCCATATGATTTGGAATCATCAAAGTCGTGGTTGGAAGAAGAATTTGAAGCTGCAGTTGCCTCTGCACCTTGATAAATATTATTAGATTATCTAGTCAAGATTACTAAAGCTCAATTTCTCTACTATTACAATAGAATTGATAGTGCCTTTTTCAGGGTATTGGAGTATTAAGTGAAATTATCTTTAAAAAATGCTAAAGTAAGCATCAATGACATAGAGGTATTATTTCCCTTATAAGAATTAGAGGCCAGGTATGGTGGCTCATGCCTGTAATCCTAGCACTTTGGGAGGCCCAGGCAGGAGGATCCCTTGAGGTCAGGAGTTCCAGACCAGCCTGGTCAACATAGTGAAACCCTGTCTCTACTAAAAATACAGAAATTATCTGGGCATGGTGGTGGGTTCCTGTAATCCCAGCTACTGGGGAGGCTGAGGCAAAACATCACTTGCACCCTGGAGGTGGAGGTTGCAGTGCCAACATCATGCCACTGCACTCTGGCCTGGGCAATAGAGTGATAGAGTGAGACTCCATCTCAAAAAACAAAAAACAAAAAAACAAACAAAACAAACAGACAGAATTAGCCTTTTTTTTTTTTTCTGGAATCTTGTTTTAAAACCTCCAATGCCCTGTGAGATTTGACTAGGTTGAATAAATGAGTACTAACACGAGTCTAGCCTATTTTTTTGTGAGGATAGATAATCTACCAAGGGCTGTTAATACATTGGTAGCATTGTCTTAGCATTTTTTTTACTAATACTCAGGCAGTTTTTAATTTTGTATTTTTAGTGCATATTGTCAATTAATAATTACAGTGATTTAATTAGTGTAGTAAAGATAGTGTTGTTATTTTTATGGTCAGTTTTTTCTCCCTAAATTACTTTAGTAGTCATCATATTTTTATATCAGCATTCCTAGAGTTTTGACTTACCAAGTGTTAAAATTAATGACATAGTCTATTAGGAGCATGCCTATTAATAATCTTCTCATGTATTCTGGCTAATTTTAGGGAGAACGTTTGTCAAAACCACACATATTTTTAGGTAAAAAGAACTGCACTGTAGATTATGACAGCTATGAGTGGAAACTACATCCAATGAGGACTCAGTTTCACTAAGCCAGGTGGGTTACCTAGGAAAGCTTTCAAGACACAACCCTATTCCTTGAACACCTCTTCTTGAGCTTTGTGAACTTTGTTTTATGTTCACTCCAGGGACATGAACTATAAAGGCTCAAAGTAATATTCACACATTTTTGCATAGACTTTTCCAGGCTTATTTCATTTTTTAAAATAAGGAGACAAAATTCTATCTCTATGTATTGTTTAAAAATACAGCCAAATTCTCCACATTCAGTTTTAGGTCATGCATTCCTTGAACCTTTTTTTTTCTTAGGATGAGTTCTTGCATAGAGACAACTTTGAAAACATTTTAAGTAAACAATTTGTACTTATGTCTTCATTCAGTGACACTAAATGTCACCAGCCCATATGATGGCAATCTGCCCCATGAGTCACAGAAACCTTGGAAATGGTGTCATTCTGAACTCTGAATACAATACTGGCAAGTATAATTTGGAATCAGAATTGATTCTGTGAATATTATTAAGGGAGTTCCCGAATCTATTAGGACAAACATTTCTTAGTAATATGCTAGAGAATTTGTACATTTGTTTTGGTAAACATTCTTGCAATAGAAAAAACTGACAACCAGTTGTTTGGACCAGATCATCTCTTAGGATAATTTATGAAGATTTTCATGGTAGCACACACCCCTTTTGTCCTACTGACTTAAAACAAAAGATTTTTCTACCTGTCTCAAGGAATCCTAAATTTGTTATGATATGAAAAGTAATTATGCAATAATGAAAAAAGTGAGAAACAGTGTTAATTAATTCACCAAGCATACTACAGAGAAACATTTGAAGTAAATATTTTTCCTCTTATCACCAGTCCCTATAGATATGAAGATTCCCTCTTAATTGAAAAGCATATATAAGCTAATTTGACTGCAATAGCATATTCATTTCTGTATAGTCTGCATATTTTTACTGTTTAATATACTTACTAGATAGCTAGCATAATAACAATAGCTTCTTCTATTTTTTTCTAGGCAGTAGAAAAAGTACAGAATTGTAATACTTCAAATTCTCAACTTTGGTTATAGCAATATTTGTAAACTTAACATAGACATTTTTAGCAAAATGTTCAGAAGAATAAATTACATCCAATGGCCTTTTTAATTATTGTAAAACATAGAATGATTATTTCTGATTCTTCCAAGAAACTTTACAATGTCAATGAGAGTATGGAAATTAAGATATTCCTATTGGCAACAGAAATTGTTTTTAATATAAAAATCATGTAGAGATTTTTGTGATTTTCAAAACACTTTTTGAAAAATACACAAATGTCTTAGGTCTCAAAGTATTAAGGTTCTCCATTTCCTCCCTATTTCTCAAATGCCTACTTAGGTTTTTAATGTATGGAGAACACTGTAAACCTTGATATGTTGTTAAATTAAATTAAGATCAGGGTCATTTCCCCTTGGCTTTGTATTCAGAATCCTATTACAGTATGTTCAAATTTAGGATTAGGATTTTTAAGAATAGAAACTTAATAGTATATAAACAATTTAAGATTAAATGTCTTAGAAAAATATATTTTTAAAAGATAACACTTGATTGAATCAATTAATACTGTATTTTTCACTTGTGTTATTCATATTTCCACAAGGATATGTTGTAAAAATTGTTTCATTTTATGAATATGTTGCTATAAATTAATTTTGTATATACCATATTTAACCTTTGCTCTTATGGTTACAACCTGTAATTAAAAAACACACGAAAATAATCACATTTTATTGTAATCTTAAGGGCTGAAACAAAACTATAATTCTAACATGAATGCCTTAAGAGTTTTTTTTTCAACAAAACTAGTAGAAAAGCCATCATTGAAGCACACAGTCATTAAGAGATTCTTGGTTTATTTATTCCACATGTTAATACATGCAAAAAATTATGTTTGGCAAACAAAGGAAACCAAACAAAATAAATTATGACATTACCCTTTGCCTGACTGTTGCATGTGGCTCATTAAATGGACAGAAATGACTTGTTCCACAATGTGGCTTGTATGTTGTCTTAGCCTTTAATACTTCTTTTAATTTTAAGTATACTTTACACTATACAACATTTTTCACATTTACTGTTATTCATTCTTACAAACTTCTAATGAGATAAATAACAATTATGATAACTTTATTTTTTAGATGAAGACATTGAGATTCAGAGAAGTTAGTTTTATCTAAGGTTATATTGTTTTTAAATGAGGAGCCATTAAATGAACTTGAACCCCGATCTTTTAAGAGTAGAAGTTAACGAATGGGTAAAAGTGAGCACTAGATAAGAAGTGAAAGCGACTTAATAATCATGAAAGACAAGAAGAAACTCATAAACATTAATAATAAAATTAACCAGTTCATTATAAATAGAGCACTGAAAGTTAAACTTTAAAAAACTAACACATGAGAAGAGCCAGGAAGCCAGAAAGGGCCCCTGCTCTAAGCAAGAGTTGATTAATGTTATTCACTCACATATATAAATGTGTATGTGGTGGGAGCAGGGGTGTCTGTGGGGTTGTCTGTGGGGTTGTCTCTGTGTCTGTCTCTCTGTGTGTGTGTGTGTGAAAAACGTGTCTCTTTCTGTCTCTCATCTGTCATTTCACTCATCAAGCTGTTATCTACGCACCCATATACCTCCAAATTCATCAAAGCTTTTAAAAAATTGTTAGATCCATTATTTTCACTATTTCACAATTTTGCAAGGCCATCATCTGTTTGACTTAGTATCAAATAATGAAAAAAGTAGTACAAAGCAGAGAACTAGAGGGAGAAAGAGTTGATGCTGTAGTCTTGGAAATTGAAAACAAGATAATCACAATCTTAATAATAGAGGAGAATGAATGCTAATTTTACAAATAGACTCATAAATTCCATTCAGTGTGAAGCAAATTGGAAAAAAATGTGGTACTTTTAATGGCTTAACCAGCTGTGAATTGAAGGACATGCAATGCACATGGAATTTATTTTTTATATTTTTTCAGCATATGCAAAGACTTAGTTCCCCATCATCACTCATGGCAGTTGTTCAGCTAATTTTTGGCAGGTTGTAGAAACAATGTCTCCATAGTCACCAAGTGGTTCATTTCATTTATATAATGAACACCATTTAGCATTCAAAAATAAAAACACATATCAAATCTATTGCAAAAATATAAAGATGCATGATGAAGTGGGAAGCCGCTAAATTACTATCCACCAGCTTTTCCATTTTATAGCCCCTGTGAACTAAACTGAACAATTCCAGATGTTTCAAGGCTTCTGATAGAGATGAGATAACCTTCCTCTCTATCACTCACCCTGGTCAAACAGTTTCTCATTTCCTATCATTGCTACTACTTGCTATTGTAGAGTAAGAAAAGGCTGGTTAACAGTAGCTGCTGAGGACACCAAAAGTCCCACATTCTTGCCCATTAACATTTTTTTCTACTTGATTTTTGTTTTAATTGTAAACCAAAGGCCCTTATTTAAGGTGGCAGAGTAGGAGTTCTCAATTATAAAATGTGTGGGGCTGCTCTGCCTATGGAGTAGCCATTCTTTTATTCCTTTACTTTCTTAATTCATGCACACACAAAAAAATCAGTATTTTTTTAGGAAAGAATAATTATAGCCTTTGACTTATTTCTCCTAAACTTTTATGTGTATAGCTAGCGAATTAAAGTAGCTTTTGTTTATTTGTTTGTCAGTTTGAGAGAAGAAGATGTCACTGTAATCTGACTTTAGTAATCTCTACTGAGCTGTTGAGTTTCAAATAAGAAGCATTTTGGCTTTTTAACCCAGATACTTTTAAAGCTGTGGGTAGGAAGCTTATTTGATTTTCTAATTGCTTTGTCATATTTTTATGGATTCCTTTTCTTTGACAAGTAAGTTGAGATTAATAAAGATTCTTAGTAATAATTTTAAATGCATGTACCCAAGGATTACTTATTGGCAGCATAAAATAAAAACTTAATTTTCAGATAATACTTTATGTTCCTCAAGAAAAAAGAAATCATTTAACATAAATAAAAGTTATAATCATTACTTTTTAATTATTTATATTACGATTTGTAATTTAGGTTATAAATATATCTTGAAATATGCCATTTATTCCCAACTTAAATGTACAAGTTTAATGTATTAAATCTTAAAATTACTATTTATAAACCTTTTAATGCTTGGTTGGGTGACTGCTATGGAGAGGACTAAATTTCAGAAAGTATACTGACTACCTATGTGCTAGCTTTCTTTTTTTCCAAGCCCCATTTAAATGTATTACCTATCCTAATGCAATAGATAGAGAAAGTAAAGTATGTATCTAACCCAGCTTGTTATATATACTTAATAAATTCCTGGGAGCTTGGCTCACTTGGTTGTTTTGTTGAGGGGAACTATCATTTAAATGCTTAATATCTGTTTCTCTATGAGCACTGTGTCATTTGCAAATCATGACAGCCCTATAACTGGGTATGATTCATACCCTTAAAAGATAGTAAATTTACATTGTAAGACATTTGAGTAACATATTCAAGGTCTTATACCTGAAAGAGACGAAATTTTACTCTTCCAAAGATGTTTCTTTGAAACAAGCTCAAAAAAAAAAAGGTAATAAAGGATTGGCAGGGAAAAGTTTTAGGAGACACAAATACAGTAGCCATTTAATTTATCAGTCCAAGCAGGCTACTTTTGAGAATGAAGGGAGTGGTATTAATAATTACATAGGCACCAAAATATAAACTGTGACTCTTTGGGACACTACAATGTACTACTTTATATACATGAAAGAGCTTACTACATTTTGTGATGCTATAAAAGAATACCTGAGACTAGGTAACTTACAGAGAAAAGTGGTTTATTTAGCTCCTGGTTCAGCAGACTGAGAAGTTCAAGGGCATGACCCTGGCTTCTAATGGGAGCTTTCATACTGAGTCATAGCATGGCTGAGAAGGTCAAAAGGGAAGCAGATACATGCGAAGAGAGGATCTGAGGGATGTCTTGGCTTTATACCAACCACCTCTCATGGGAAATTATCCATTTCCAAGAGAACTAGTCCAGCTTCATGAGTGCCTTAATTCATTAACTACCTAGAAGAACACCTAGCTATACAAGCAAGATCTGCTCCAACATCCCAAACACCTACCACTGGGCCCACCTTCCAACACCTCCACACCTCAAGGTGGTGGGCGGTGGGATTAATTTCAAACAAGAGCTTAAGTGGGGAAAGGACAAATCATATCCAAGCCATAGCAGCAGCCAAGACAGACAAGACATGCCACTGTTTGAATTTAAATAGGGCCAAAAGAGCCCACTTCAGTTCTGATCAAATAAATAATGAATTTATAATTTTTAATGAAAATGAAATATATTTATTGAGAGCTTACCATAATTTGGACACTTTTTAATTGTTGAGGTTTTGACAGATATTAAGAAAAAAGATCCTACTTCCTTTTGAGAGCTTTCATCCAAATAGGGGCAACAGACAAATATAAGCAAAAAAAAAAAAAATGAATAAAAATAATTATAAACAGCAATACCTACTCTAAAGAAACAATGAGCATCAATTCATGTCTTTTTGAAGGAGAGGTAATTATGCTTTTTGTATCCTAGTCAGTAAGTTATAGATTCAAGTCTGAGGGGATAGCTCAGTAGAAAGAAATAGCTTCTAGATACAAGAGGCTCTTTCTTGGCTAAAAGTAATTTTCAGAGAAAAGGGTGGCCGTGACTTGTTATTGTGAACACAGCAACTTGGGAAGCATCCATTATGTGAAATGTAAAATAAAAACTTTCAGGCAAAGGGAAAAGGAAGTATACGCAAGGTTGGAAAAATTTGCAGTTCATGAGGACTTAAAGATGACTCTATTGAACTGCTGGGGAGTCAGGTGTGGAATAGAGGAGTCAGTAAATGAGGTCAGAGTTATGTGGGAGCCAAATAACTTCGAGATCATGCAGAGTATTGGGAGATGATAATTTTAAG